>MU708943.1:66326-107139 GCA_026770625.1 Nicotiana glauca | reverse complement strand
ATATATTTTTTTTTTATTTATTTATTTATTTATTTATTTTTGCAAGAATTGCAACATCATGAAAATGTATCTCGAACCACGCCGTACCAGTACGCCCGTGGCTTTTGACACATTTCGACTTCGTTGAGATTTGGATTTGGGTCACATAAATGTGCACCCGTAGTTAGGAAGGTAATGTTATTAACATACGAGCCTAAAGCAACAACGCATTTATTATCTTTGGGGAAGACCGTGAAATTCGCTACACGGTCCTCCCAAATTCTAAGTATATTTTTATATTATTGAGGGCCCCGCCTTTTGTATTTATTTGGGTGATGCTCATCTCATTTTATTTTTTTAAAAAAAAAATCAATCCTAAAGTGAACTATATTATATATTTTTATCTCTGAAATAAAGAGTAAAAGTCCTAATTAAATAGCATCTTTGATCTTCAGTAATTCCGGGCTTTTAAAATTAGCCCAAGTAACAATTAAATGAGGCATGCTTTACTTTTGATTTCGCACAGCCTTAGGCTTCTAGCATTACATGTTGGCTCAAGTCAGATGATATACTCTAGGTCTGATGACAAGCCCAATAAATTTATTGAAATTTCTTATTTAGCAATGAACTACAAATGATCTACTATCCAGGCAGTGGCCCCCTTTTGTTTTCATATAATCCACTATTTGGGCTTAGAGGCCCAATGTTAACAATTACGGGACTGCTAGCAAAGAACCTCGGATCAAGCCGTAGTGAGAACGAACCAACATTACTCAATGATTAGCTAAAGAGTTATGTATACTCTATCAATGTTTAATTCTGTTTCAAACGTTCATTTTATATTCAACAGAGAACATTTATACAAATATCGATTGAAGCCAAACTTAATGGTCAAGACATTTAAACTTATCACCTGATCTGATATACTTGTATTCTACAAATCCTTTTAATTAATTCTACTGCATGTTATACTTTCAAATTATAATAATGAATCATGAATGAACTAATTAACGCATGCATTTAGCCTGAAGTGTTGACTGAAATGAATCCATATAAATGAGAATCACTTAAATCTTCTGATGCTATATCCAGATCTAAAAACCTTATTAAATGCATATATTGATGCAGAATCAATGACAAAAATTTACGGCTAGATGTGATGGCCCGTACTAAATCAGCTTGATAATTTTCTACTATGAAGCCAAGAATGTTCCTTTTCATAGTTAATTACACACTTCAAAGTAACTTTGCAGATCCAAAAACAAACAATTCACAATTGTCTTAAGTGTATCTACTCTGCTACAAATAAGCCCCAAAAAAATAGTTTTTGCAGAAGAATTCTAAAGTTAATAGTAATACAGGCTATCAAAAAGAAGAATAAAAACAAACTTCAATGAGAATCAAACGAGCCTCAGCACTTCCATTTCATAAGGAATCACATGAGTACAATTTCGAGTAGATACCTGAATTATGCAAATCAGAAACAGAAGGTCAGTACAGTTTCAGTGACCAGCAATTAAAACCAACAGCAGTGACACCCAGCTTGACCCAAACAACCTTGCAAATGTTCCAGAAAAGAGTGTAGAAAAGTTACACTCAATAGGCAGCAAAATTCAACTTAATTTGAACTCACAATCACTTGAGATTGCACTAACACTTCTGATACTATCAGCAACTCATCAATCAACCATCACCAATTACTTCACTTCAGAATGTGTTTAAAAAAAATTCAACTAATGAACACTTACAATTTTTGACGCTTAGGAAAGCAGGATTTTCCAATTAAGAGTCAGAATTCTAGATTTATCTAGCAAAGTAGTAAGATTTTTTTTTTTTGGTTTTTTCTGATTTTTTCTAATGTTTTTGGATTTTGAAAAAGTTTAAATTTCAAATTTGAAATCTGAGATTGAGAGGAGAGTTTTCTGGGGGGGGAATTTTGGAGGATCTAACTTGTGTATTAGGGCATGGGAATGCCCTTTTATAGGCAACTAAGGTGAGCATCAGATTGTTTTTTGGATTTCTATTTTTAGTCCCTCATTTCGTGACTTTTCCCTCAAGTTATTACCACCACAATTATTAATATTTACACTAGGGCCCCATTTGGAATGTTCTGGAAGGTTCTACCTTCATCTACCCTATTCCTATACCATTGTAAATGCTTATAATACCTCTACTTGCATTCTACAATTACCAATCTGGCAAAACATGCCATTTTCAGTCCCTACAATACTCTTATCTTTTTCCTGAAATTACTACCCAACCCAAAGCCCTTCAGCTATAACCAAAATCAGTCCTACAATTCTCATAATGCCTCTATCTAATATTAAACTGGACTGATACGCTAATTACACCAATCAAAATTAACAATTAACTAATTAACTATCACAGAATCAGAGTATATTAATATGAAGATCAAAACATTATTGGACTGAAAAACTAACATGAAGAAAAAGAAAAAAAACAGTTTCCAGACATGCTTTCCATTGAACTAAGCAACTAAATCAATTAACGTTAAGCTAACTCCTAGAGACTAAACTAATAAAAGACCAATTAAAATAACTATGACAGAATTCAAACAAGCTAACAAGATGGGGATTAACTGAGAATTATTCTAATCGTTTAAGCAAAACGCAAAGATGGACTGCAGTTATCTAAATCTGATACAAAACTAAGCCTAATTGAATTACAATTTAAACTAAAAACAAACTAAGGAACAAAGGGATAGAAAACTTACCGAAAATCAATCTTTAAACCAAAAGCTTCGAGATTAACTTCAAATTAATACTATACGTTTATCTCATAAGAAATAAACTTATAGTATTAACCCAGGTTAATTCGTCCTTGAAACATAACCATAACGGTCCGTAACAGTGAACCCTAGATTTGAAATTGGGGGTGTTTCGGCGGGATTTGGAGGGTTTTATGCAGAGATTAGAGATGAGGGAAGTATGGTGAGTATATGGTGTGATTTTTGGGAATTTTGGAGGATTTAGGTTTTTGGTCCGAATTTTAGATTTGATATTCGAAACAATCCGTGGGGATTAGAGGGAAAAGAATGGAAAATTCGGAAACAGGAGAAGGAGGAGAGTATGGTGTAAAAATTTGGGGTAGATTGGGGTTGCGCCGGCGGCGGCGATGTGGCGGAGTGCGGGAAAGGCAGAGGGAAGGCCAGCGTTGTGGCGGTGTAACAGAGGGAGGGGAGGGGTACGAGGAAGACCAGTTTGGTCTCTAGGGTTATGAATCAATTCAGACAATTATATGTAAACAAATGAGATCAAAAGTGGGCCGTTGGATGAAGGTTAATCGATGGCTAAGATTTAACGACGCCAAACGGCGTCGTTTTGATTAGTTGGGGGGCTGATCGGGTTTGGGTAATCATTTGGGACTGGACTAGGGCGTGTGACTTGGGCGAGGCTGGGATTTGGCCCAAATTTGGCCTTTAATTAAAGGCAGCCTTTTGTTCCCTTTTTTTAAAATTTGTTTTCTCTTTATTTAATTTGTTTTTTTCTATTTTTCTTATTTTGTATTTTTTTTATGTATTTATTTTGTATTGTATTTCTCAATGTTTTAAAAATAAAACTTTAAACTAAACTAATTAATGGCCTAAAATTACTTTTAAAACAATTTTGTAACAATTTTCAATTGAAGCAAAAAAATGAACTATTTTTTGATTTTTTCTTTAAATTTTTCTAAAATGAATTAATACCTACTTAATACTAAAATATGAAATTAAATTTCTAATGCAAATGCATATTTTTGTATTTTTTAATATGAATTATTATGCAACCAATTAACACAAAAAATGCAACAATTATCAGAAAATAACACCAAAATACACACAAATTATAAAAATAAAGAAAAATAATTTTGTTTGAATTTTTGGGAATAATTTTCTTAGGGCAAAAATCACGTGCACACATTGTTGTTTATGTAACCCCTACTATTTTCGAAATTAAATTGTTGGCAGATAGTAAGTATCGAAGTCGACCCCTCATCACTTCTTATTCGAGGTTAGACTTGATACTTTCTGGGTACATATTGTTTAAGTACTCAGTCAACACTTTTGTACTAATCGTGCAAGATCAGAGGCAAGTGCATCTGGCAATCACACCGGCCTGCACCCTTGTTACACGGAGGCCAAGTGATGAGCTGCATTTCCTGAACCGTTCTGCAGCATCCTAGAGTCTGTCCTTACTTTCCTTTTTATCTATTGTTATTTCAGAGATTAGGTAGAGTTTTGTATAATCTATTAGTCCTCATACACTTGTGACACAAGGTATTGGCACATGCACAATTAGACTTGTCGTTTTGGTTTATTTCTTTGGTTATGATTGCACTCGGCTGCTCTCGTTTTATTTATTTTAAGCTTGTTGTCTCTTAATCCTTTAAATCGAAGAAAGTTTAATTTCTTAAAAATTTAAATGGGGAACCAAGTGGTTAGTTCACTTTGGCTTGCCTAACAGCGGCGTTGGGTGCCATCACGACCTATAATAGAATTGGGTCGTGACAACATGGTATCAGAGCACTATTTTCACGAAAGGCCTCACAAGTTATGAGCAGGCCTAATAGATTCTTGCAGATTGGTGCGGAGACATCTGTACTTATCTTCGAGAGGCTATAGGATATTAGGAAACTACTCTTTCTTCATCGCCTATCGTGCAGTTGATCTTATACTAAGTTTCTTTCTCTTATTCTTTCACAGATGGTGAGAACGTACACGGAGGATGTGCCAGACCGGGAGAAGCCACTCGCCTATTGCTAGAGGCCAAGGTAGAGGTCGAATGAGGGCAGAAGCTCGAGGTAGGGGATGATGACGTCCTAGAGTGGCCTTATCTATACAACCAGCGTATCTAGCAGAGGATCCCATCATTGCAAGGTGAGGTGCTTACGATAGAGCCTGCCCTGGTAAATTTTATGACATTACTAGGCTTCCACGAGACTATGGAACTTATGCTACAGTTCATGGATACTAGCTGGTTTATTTCCAGTAGACTAGCCACATCTCAGGTGAGAGGGGGAGCACAGACATCTACTGCTCAGGTTCCTGGGCATGCAACTACTTTATATCAGACCCTGAACACACTACCCGTGAGCGGAGCCCATCCAGTGGCAGCAGCTTTACCTGAGGCCAGACTAGCTATGGCCAGCAAGTCGTAGAAGCTATTAGACAGATGGTTGTCGTAGAAGCTATTAGACAGATGGACTAGTCTACATCCTCCTATCTTTTGAGGTGAGCGACATGAGGATCACTAGGACTTCATTGATCGGTGCAAGAACAGACTACACACACAGGAGGATATTGGAGTCCAAGAGGGTGGACTTTGCTACTTTCTAGCTGGAGAACAGAGTGGTAGATGATGATAGTCTTATCTTCTTGGCAGACCAGCAGATTCTCCTCGCACGACTTGGGACAGGTTCAACCGTATTTTTCTGGATAGGTACATTCCCCCATCTCAGAGGGAAGAGTTGGGATTTCAGTTCGAGCAACTCAAGTAGGGTCAGATGTTAGTGACCTGCTATGAGGCTAGGTTCTCTGAGTTGTCTCGCCATGCATTAAAGATACTTCCTACTAATGCAGAGAAAGTGCGGAGGTTTGTTGTGGAGTTGCACACTGGTATTCGGGCCATCATGGCCTGAGAGGTCAAGATGGAGACTTCTTACGAGCTGGTTTTGGAGATAACTCAAAGGATCGTGGGTGTGTGTCAGCGTAGCCCAGAGCTGGCTACAAGGTATAAGAGATTTTGATATTCCCGAGAGTTGAGAGGTTCCCCAGCTAGAGATAGAGGTTAGTTTGTAAGGGTTCAGTCCAGCAGTCCCACATATCCAACATCGTTGCCTCCTTTTGGTGCTCCACTGTGACCCTATGCCAGCATTACGCTTGAGAGTTCTTACCACCCACCAGCTATTCAGGGTTCCTCTAGTGGGTATTCAGGCCATCAGGGTCAAACTTCAGGTCAGCAGTCCATTGTACCGAGAGGTTGTTTCGAGTGCGGCGATCTCAATCAAGTGCAGAGGTTCTGCCCCAGGCTCCTGTCACACCTTCTTTTTCCTACACCCCCAGAAGGGTATTATAAGGGAGTTTTTTTCCAACTTAAAATGAGATTCTTTTTATTAAATTTAGTGTTGCCACTTGGGATGATTTATGGTGTCCCAGGTCACTGGTTCAAATCCCGAATCGAGGAAACGATTGACTCTATTTTACAATCAGCGAATACAGAAATCCGGATAAGGCATTTTGTTAACTTGGGAGAAGGTGTTAGGCATTTCCGAGTTCGGTGATTTTAGCACAGTCTCTCAACTGTTATTATTGGCTCATTACTTGATTTCTAATACATTTTTAAACCTATGTGCATTTTTAACTTAAACCGCTTTTAATAATTTTTAAAAGAAAAATTACAATGTCATTTAAAATATTTCTTGAAATGTCACATAAATGTACCCGCAATTCGCAACATATTTTATATAACATTATTGAGATTTGGATTTTGGTCACATAAATGTACACCCGAGTTTAGGAAGATAAATTTAATTGCGCGCCTAAAGCAACTACATGTTGGGAATTTTGCGAGGGCCATAAAAATTCGCTAATGGCACGCCTCGATTTATAAAGAAATTTTTTTTTAATCAAATGAGGGCTATGCGTTCTTAGATTTTATTTGGCACGACACGCCCCAATTCCAATTTTAAAGGGAATCCAAACTACATTTAGGGGCCATAATTATGCCTTACTCAATATGGCCCGCCTCATATCCAATTATATAAGAATAAAATCTAATTAAGATCCGGAGGTCCATGATTAATTTTACTATTTATTACGGCGCACCTCAAATGATCAAAGGACTCTAGTTAACTAACTAAAGGCCTAAAGTGATTTGAATTCCATCTAGGCAGACAAGCAGCTTAATCTTTAAGAATCAATAAAAATAGAATAACATTTTCTTACAAGGAACCCAACTGAAAATAGTCAGAAATCACATTCTGTTATTTTGCACATCGGAAAACAAGGGCAAAGGCTTAATTGAAGCCTGCAACAAGTCTTGGACTCGAGGAAAACACTGGGCCAATGTTAAAAATCTAATTGCCAGATCCAGCACCAAATTATAATCGTGCTCATTGCTTTAAATTAAAATCAAATGATGTCTTGTAGACCAGCTCCCAAACGTGTTCTTTGTTGTTCAAACCCTTTGTTTTAGATATTAAAACATTCTCCAAAGCTATGAAAACCAAATACACAAACAATTAGACTCCCTAGTAGAACAAATGCCTAAGTCTAATTTCGTTCATTAATCTAATCCAAAATACTTAAACAATAATTGACAGTGTTTTAGGAAATCTAAAAAGAAAGAAAAACCCACGCCATGTGTCACGCCCTAAACTTGGGCCTGGACGCAACACGACACTCGGTGCCTGACTACATGTGACCGAGTGAACCAACTGGTTGGCTGAATCAACATAGGGTATTATAACGTACTGAATGCAAAAGATAAACTAATACATGCTGATATACTGAAAGTCTAGATGATATAAATCAAAGTGCGAAAATACTGATACAATTATGAAACATATTTGTAGCCAACATAGTTTAACATGAAAAGCATGTGACTCTGTCTAACTGTTACTCTAGTCTATGAAGCCTCTAATAAAGTAGTCAAAACACCGACTGCCTGTAAATACTGAAAGAATGTAAAGTAATGATAAAGCCCCGAAGGAACTGGGGATCACCAGACAGCTGGTACGAGAACCCTAGCGCTCTGAATTATCAATCTTTAAATCATTACCTGCATCGTGAGATGCGGAATGAAAGTACAAGAGGGGGGGGTGAATTGTATATAATTAAAATTAATTGTAATAAGTTGACTTAAAACTTTAATAGTCGACTGAATAATGTAATCTTGCAAATGGAGAAACTTAAGATAATATGCAGAAAGTAAATGCAGAGATTAAAGACACTAAGAGTTTTTATACTGGTTTGGAGTCAATGTGAATCCTAATCCAGTCCCCTTGGGTTGCAAGGGATTTCTCTTCAAGCAATTGGTTTTCTTTTAGTACATATATGATTTTTGTCGCTCAGTTTTCTAGCACTTGTTCGATACAATGCCTTACCAGTTGTATGCTCTCTTTCTATTCATATCTTATTACACAGCTGATCTAAATAGGCAACTATGCTTGTTTGTAGTAAATTGAAGAGAGTTATTTTGGTTCGATCAAAGTATACTAAGGATGAAGGTGCATTCTCAATTTATACAAGGATAGTTGGTGAAGGCTTGTCAACCCAAGGGTTTTGATCCTTAGAAAGAGTTGATTCTTTCCAAGAATAAAGCACTAGCCGTTACTTCTCTTCAGATTCTTTCCTTTGACACTCGATGAGTTTGATAGAATTCTTCCTTGATTTTTGCGACCCTTCCGATCTTGACTACTGTCTGGATCTCCTTGATCTTTCTCGTCAATCACGGATTGTATTAAATCTTCATTTTATTGCTACATCTGGTGATTTGATCTTGCTCATCAATTACGGATTGAATTGAGTCTTCATTCCATTTCTGTATATTTGATTTCCTAGAATTATGGAATTAATCCTGTAGAATTGATCTTTCCCTATGCATCATGAGATTTTACGGTAGCTTCGATTTTCTTCCTTGATTATTCAGGCAGTTCCAGTGATTCCCTTTTTGCTTCCTTGAACTCCTGCACATGTATATTATTTTGCATCATTAAAATATGTTTTAACAATCTCCCCCTTTTTGATGATGGAAAAATAATATCGATAAAGGGATAAACAACAGTTGACTTCCCTGTTGGCCAACTTGGCTCCCCCTAAATGTGTGTAGTCAACTGATCCGGACAACAGTTGACTTCCCTATTAACTTAGCTCCCCCTTAATATGTGTAGTCAACTGATATTGAGATCCCCCTCAATGTATGCAGTCAACTTGTACCTGTATAGTGTGAACTATGCATGCAATAGTATGTTCAAAGCAGAATTGACTAGTTCAAGGAACAAGAGATACTATGCAAGTAGCATAGTGGAGTAATGTGCATAGTATTTATGCATAGTCGACTTAATAACCTGCACAAAAGTTTATATATATGCCTGCACAAAATGTTAATATTCTCCCCCTTTTTGACATCAGCAAAAGAGGGCAAGGCCACAAAATAATATCCACAAAAGTCAGAAAAGAAGAAAATATCCACGGGCAAGGCCCAACCATATCCAAAATAAAAGCAAAAAAATTGTTTGTAGATCATAGCCATCTCATCGTCGCAGGAAGTAAGTGAGGGTGTTGCAGATTGCGTCCTTCATCTATTCAAAGCTTGTATTGGCAGCAATGTTCATTCCATCCAGCCTGTCATGCACCTCATTGAAAGCCTTAACCGCATTCTCCCTTACCTTTTGCACAACCACCCTAATTTTTGACACATCTGACCCTATTTCTTTAGAAATACCATGAATAGCATCCACAGTTGACTGAGTGGTGGACAGTAGAGTCTTGATGTCAAGGAGTTGCGAGGAAATGGAGATGAGCTTTTCATTGTGTTCTGTAGAAGAGGGAGAGGAAGGAATACCAGAAGAGGGCATGGTTTCCATAGGAGTTTGCATTGCTTCACTTTCACCCTTTTTGACCCAGACACCTTTGACACTCACATACCCTATACTGGAAAAGGCTATATAGTTGTAGCACTTGTATATCGAAACAGAAAGGTAGTTCTGAAAGCTGAATTTGATTGGCTTCCAAAATATGGGTGATGGCCATACCATAAGGGAGACTAGTTGGATCTTCTGCACTCTCAATCATAAAGTTTATAACCCAGGAGGACAACTTGATTTTTAGGCTGGAAATAAGGCAGTAAACAAAGAAGGTGTCCCGTTGACAGTGGGTTGAGAAGGAACTAGTTCTGGGAAGAAGAGTAGTTGCAGCGATGTGAGCAAGAACCCTAGTTTCAAAGCTAACGTCACTGGCCCCCAACTGATTTGGGAGGTTCTCAGAGGGATTTTCGGCAATGCACTGTTTGGCCTGATCAAAGGTGATTTCAAAGTCTTCAGGCGAGACATTCCTAAAAATAGTAGGGAAACCAGAGCATTGACACGAAAAGAGTGAGTCAAATATACCACAGTCAAGAACAATGTGTTTACCATGAACAAGAGTTTCAAGCCTATCAGGTTTAGTGGAACGAAGATTAGCATAGAACATCCGGACAAAGGGTTCATAGACTTTAGGCGGAGGAACAAAGAGAAAGTTTTCCCACCCTTGATATATGAAGAGATTCTTTATCTTGCAGTTGAGGGACTCCATAAGATCGATATCTACCACTCTACCATGGGTAATAGGCTTATCCATAAGGGAAAAAAAGAAATCCTTATTAGGAGTGTCCCAGAAATTTAGGTCTGATTCTAGGGAGGCAGAGAGGTCGAACTTAGGTTTCTTGGGAGTAGAGGCAAGAGGTTCCTCCATGTGGCGCTTTCCGGAGACTTTATCTCCTGGAGGATAGGAGTGTTCAGAGTAACCACCATGAGAAGAGGCATAGCCTTCGGAATGGCCGGACCTTAAATCTACTTGTTTAGGGGGCATGGACAAGGGTTTTGATTTGGTGCGGGCACTTTTCCTGGTGGAAGCAGAGGGGTTTTTGGAAGATTTAGCCATGGGAGAGGAGAGGGTTTTTGGACAGGTTAGGAGAAAGGGTTGGTAAAGGAAGATGAAAGAGACGGAAAAAGACTAACTTAAAAGGAAAAGAATCGACGGTTGAGTACAAAAAAGGAAAAGATGTCACATGAAGCGACGTGATTTATTGTCTTTCCAACTTCGACTGCAGACTGATTGAAAACACGCTAAAGGAGAGGGAAAAAGGCTGATGGCGTACTTAATGCACTGAGGAAAAGTAATTATGATAATTTTTTTTTAAAAACACTTTGGTCCTAACAATTTTTTAAAAGACAAATAATACCAAGCAATTCTAGTAAAGCACAGAACATATCTATTAACAGTGGTTTAGTAAAAATATCAGCTGATTGGGCAGAAGTGCCAACAAAGGTTAATTCTGTCTCACCTTTAAGAATATGATCTTTAATGAAGTGATGTTTAATGTCTATATGGTTTGCTCTAGAATGATGCACGGGATTTTTAGAAAGACAAATTGCACTAGAATTATCACAAAAAATCTGTATAGGTTTAAAGGAAAGTTCATAGTCACCCAATTGATGGGACATCCATAGTAGTTGTGCACAGCATTGACCAACGGCTATGTATTTAGCTTCAGTAGTCTACAAGGCGACTGATGCTTGCTTTTTACCGTTCTAGGATATTAAGGCCTTTCCCAGTAATTGACAAGTGCCACTTGTGCTTTTCCTGTCTTCTTTATCACCTGCTAAATCTGCATCTGAAAAACCTTATAATTTAAATGAGTTAGAGCGAGGATACCATAATCCATGAGATACTGTGCCAATAAGATATCGAATAATTCTTTTTACAATAGTAAGATGTGACCCCTTTGGAGCTGACTAAAACCTTTCACATTTACAGACACTAAACATAATATCTAGTCGACTAGCGGTCAGATATAGTAGAGATCCAATCATTCGCCTATATTTGGTTTCATCAACTGGAGTACCTTATTCATCTTTGTCCAAAGTTGTGGAAGGACTCATGGGAGTCCCAATTGTTTTAGCATTGATCATGCCAAACTTTTGAATTAGCTCCTTGGTATATTTGGTTTGGCATATGAAGGTTCCCTTTTCAGATTGATGAATTTGAAGGAAAAATGTGAGTTCACCCATCATAATCATTTCGAATTCACTTTGCATGAGGGTTGAAAATTCCTTGCACGTAAGAGAGTTAGCACTACCAAAAATAATATCATCAACATAAATTTAAATAATGAGATTACATTCTGTTGACCGTTTAATGAATAGAGTGGTATCAATTTTAACTCTAGTGAATCCATGATCAACAAGAGATGTACTTAACCTGTCATACCAAGCTCGTAGAGCCTATTTTAGCCCGTATAGGGCCTTTGTGAGCTTGTACACGTGATAAGGAAATTTTGATTCTTCAAAGCCTGGAGGTTGTTTCAGAAAAACTTTCTCTTCGATGAATCTGTTTAGAAAGGCACTTTTGATATCCATTTGAAATAGTCTAAATCCTTTAAATGATGAGTAAGCTAGCAGGATTCGTATAGATTCCAATTAGGCTACCGGAGAAAAAGTTTCATCATAGTCGACTCCTTCTTGTTGTGAATAGACTTGAGCAACTAGCCTAGCTTTGTTCCTTATGACTTGTCTTTCTTCATTTAGCTTGTTTCTGAACACCCATTTTGTTCTGATGACGGAGACATTTTCAGGCCGGGGTATCAACTTTCATTCTTGATTCTTACCGAATTGGTCTAATTCCTCTTGCATGGCTTTTCCCTAGCTTGAGTCTTTTAATGCTTCTTCTAACTTCTTCGGCTCTATTTGAGAGATCAGAGCAATATTACCTTTCTTTTTAATAGCAGCCCTGGTCTTCATTCCTTTGCTTGGATTCCCTATGATGTATATATGTGGATCTTCAGTTTCATTTCTCCACTCACTTAGTCGAGCAGCACTGGTAGTTGACTCCACACAATGCTCAGGAGTATTGTTGCTCACTTGTTCAGTTGACTCGACTATATCTGTGGGACTAGCTAACTCCTGTGATTTTCCTTTGTCCTGAACTTCTTGAGTTTGATCTTCATCACCTGCATTAATACCTTTCTCGACCAAGGGATTATTTTCATCAAATTTAATATAAACTGATTCTTCAACGCACAAAGTACGTTTATTAAAAACTCTAAATGATCTGATGTTTAAGGAATAACCGAGAAAGATACCTTCGTCGCTTCTTGGATCAAATTTCCCAAGGTTGTCCTTACCATTGTTATGAATGAAACACTTGCTTGCAAATGGATGAAAGTAACTGATGTTCAGACGTTTACCTTTCCAGAGTTCATACGGAGTCTTATTCAGAATGGGCCTTATAAGACATCGATTTAGAATGTGGCATGTGGTACTCACACCTTCAGCCCATAAATGATTTGGCAGAGAATGTTCTAGCAGCATGGTTCTTGCCATGTCCTGAAGAGTTTTATTTTCCTTTGTGCTTTATTCTGTGGTGTTCCTGCTATACAGAAAAATTACTTTCTTTTAGGTACCCAAGCTTGATTGGGTTCTGGTGAGTTAGTGTTACTGGGTTCGGAGTTTTTAGGTTTCCAAACCCATCCGGACATTTGGGATTTACGAAATTGACAGTCGGAGTATTTATGCCCACTTTTGTTATAATAATGACATTTAATCCAGGACCTGTTCTCAGGTTTTTCATATGAGTTGGAATTAGCAGTCGTAGGATTTGCTGATTCCCTTCCAGCTGACTTGTAAGTCAACTGGTTTGGATCAACTAGTCGATCCGGTTCTGATTGGTTCCTTTCCAATTGACTTGTAAGTCGTCTGGTTTAACCTAACAAAACTGTGACTAGTGGATTTGCGCAAGCTGTTAAACTGTATTTGCAATTCCTCAAACTCTTCTTGAACTACATCTTTTTCAATTTCACATACTTCATATTTGAGTTTCCAGTCTTTGACTTCCCTGGTGAGTCTCTTGAGTTTATTCATCATTTTTTAGACTCTTTTAGGGTGGAGTCAAGTATGTCCTGTAATTCATTGCATCTTTCACAGTCGTAAGGTCTTACCTCGCTAGATTCTCCTTTTGCCATAAAGCAGTTCTCATTGTCTGAATCTATCACACCTCCTTTTTCTACTTACACCCTTGGAAAGGTGTAATAAAAGGAGTTTTTCCAATTAAAGGACAATCGAAACGGGGTTCGTTTATTGAGAGATTCAGAGTCACCACTTGGGAGATTTATGGTGTCCCAAGTCACCAGTTTGAATCCTGAATCGAGGAAAATATTGACTCTGTGCTATGGTCCGTGAACCAATAATCCGGATAAGGAATTCTGTTAACCCGGGAGAAGGTGTTGGGCATTCTTGAGTTCCGTAGTTCAAGCATGGTCGCTCAACTGTTATATTTGGTTAAATTATCTGGTTTTTAATACATGTTTTTACCTATGGGCTTTTAAGTTTGAACCGCTTTTATTATTATTTTTAATGAAAATTGCAACGTCATAAAAACGCATCTCGAACCATGTCACATCAATGTACCCATGGTTATTGACACATTTCGACTACGTTGAGATTTGGATTTGGGTCACATAAATGTGCACCCGAGTTTAAGAAGGCCGTGAAAGTCACTAGATGGCCCATCCCGAATTCTAAGTAATCAATATACATTTATTGAGGGCCCCACAATTGATGTGTTTTTGTCTAGCGAGGCTCGTCTCATTTATTATTTAAAGGCAATCCTGAAACGACTATGATTTTCTATTTTTGTCTCTAAAAATTCTAATTAATTAACATGATAAAAGGTCAAATCCTTATGATTCACTTTCCAATTAATTCAAACCCAATAACTTATGAAGTAAAGACGAAGTGGGCTTAGCAATTTGTTCAAAACAAAAGGAATTGTACAGTTTGGGCCTGCCGTTGCAGAATGCAGGCCAAGAGGCATTATTCAAGTTTAGTTGTGCAACTGAACCAAAGCTGTCTGGGCCTCATGTTTAAGCTCAAAATCGAAGGTTGAATTAAAGCAAGATGTAGCATTGATAATAGAACAAAATTTAAATTTAATCAATATGCTACAGCTATTCTTGAATGGTCTAGTTAAAGCTTATGTTCTGCTAAATGATGCCCGAAACTGTCTAAGAGGACACTTATGCAATCCGAATATTCAAAGGTAAACAATTAATTGTCATACTGAGACCTCACCCTACCGAAATTCAGATCAGTTCTAAGCAGTTCAGTATAGCCCTACTTAATCACAGCTTGAAATATTTTCTAGACTGATTTATGGGACACAGGGCATTAACTAAGACTAACATGAACCATTCAGTTTAATTACAACTAGTACTCTACAAAATAGAAACTCATATGCATCTATAAGTACACAAACACACAACTAATGGTTCGATATGAATACACTCACGCTTAATAGTTCATCATTTCAATACAATTCATTACAAATTAATGGTTCGGCCAGTCCAAATATGCGATACAAATCAAAGTAAATGTAAACAAATACCAATTATCTAGCATCAATTCTAGTATAACAACTTGGACGCGCGCACTTCAAAAGGTGAATAGGTGAGCCTTTTATTTCAATATTTCAATTCAAAAAAGCTACATCGAATCAATCTCGAGAATGTGTACCTGGAATTTACAACAATGAAGAAAAAGAAGAAGAGAGGAAGGTCAGCAACAGCAGTGACACAGCAATACCGCAGCAGTATGAAGAACCAGCTAATTCCAACAGCAACCACCCATCAAGTTCAATACCCAGGACAGTTCGAAAACTAAACAGAACTGATAGAGCAACCCAAAACAAATACCAAAACTCAAAAATAAACCAAGGAACTGAAGTACACGCAACCAGCTAATCCACCAACTAAAACAAACCAATCAGACTCGAAACAAACTGATTGCAAATGCAATAAGATTTCAAATACAGTACTAAAATCAGAGAATTCCAATTGCTTAAGGAGGCAATCAAACAGTAATCCCTCCCTTTCAGAACTAAACCCTCTTCTGTTTTTAAACTCTAGAAAACTGACCAAACTGTTCTCAAAGCATCTCTCAAAGATGGGTTTTTCTAAGCTTTTTTCCACTGCCCAAGAAGGGATCAAAATCCATCCTTCATCACTCTTAGGTTTTAGTTTTCCTTAAGTGTTGTTTTTTTTAGCTCTAAGAGTCTGAAGAGGTCCCCTTTACTCTGCCCAAACCCCCCTCTTTATATGCAGACTACAACCCCATTGCTCTTGAAGCACTCCAACTAATAAGAAAACCAATCTACCCATGATATTCCGTAGAATTCCACTAGAGTATGTTTTGTTCCCCATTATTGTATGTTTAATTCATTTTTAATTCAATTAAGCATGGGTCTTATTTGTTTAATCATTTTCTCTTAAAGCCTCCCCATTATGTTTTGTTTCCCACTATAATATTTTAATGGTACTTTACTGCTTAGTGGACAGAACACTCAAATTAAATAATTCTTCAATTTTTCTATTCCCAAACTACCCTCCATGATGCCCTGGAACTACTGAAAACACCCGTGAAACCCCTGTGATTTATTGAACTACTGTCCTAATCCAGTCCTCCTCCAAACCATATCAGCTATAACTAATCTAATTAATTAACTAAACTACAGCAGCTATAACCAATTCAACTAATTAACTTAAATCAATAGTTCAAGAACAAAACTCAATCAGTAGTTTAAATTGAACTCAGAGAGCAATAGGGTAAAGAACAAGGATTCAGAAAACTGTTGGAGCGATTTATTACGGTAAAGTTTTAAACCACGATTGACACAGATTCAGGGCATGAACTAACACAATTCCAATCTAAAAAACATGAATAAATATTGTAATATACTGAACTAATATGCAACAAATGATAGACAACGAAGAGAGAAGAAACAAACATAACATAACTGAGACAATATGATCCAACAACAATAGTAAACAATCACAGTCTTATACAAAAACCTATTGATGCTGACTACTTCGAATCATTTCAACTAAACAAAGAAGAAGAAAGAAAGAATCCTGAGTAAAAACCAATGAGCTACAATAAACTATTTAAACAATTCAAACAGTTTATAACATTAGCTAATCGACAGAAGAAAGTTGGACCAGAGAAAGGGTCCAGAAGAGGAGAAGAAGATAATCGACAAAATAATGAAAAATCAATCAAACAAAATACAACAAACCTAAACAAATAAACAATGACAAAATAGAACAGAAAAGGAGAGAAAAATATCTCAAAATCAGAAACCAAACAAACTTCGATCAGTCAGAGCTTTGACTCGAGCTTTTGAGTCCAAAATGGACCTTAATCGAGTGTTCTCAATTGAGAACACTTGACTAAGGTCGATTACGACCTCAAATTCTTTTTGGCCCTTTTAGGGTTCGTTAAATCGAATTAAAATTCGATGGGCTCTGCCATGATTCGAACAAAACTAACATGGGCTTTGGGACGATGGTGGTCTGGGGGTCAACTGGTGTAGCTTTGGGAAGGTTTAGGGTTGGTGCCGCCACCAAGGAATCTTGTGGCTGCACTAGGGTTCTTGGCTCGAAATTGAAATTTGATGAATCCTGGGTTGAATCGAAGGGAACTAATGGTGTTAAGGTGGTGAGGAAGGTCCTGTGGGGGTATGGTGTTAATTTGGCATCAAATAGACAAGCTAGGTTTGGGTCAGTTTTTCTTTCTAAAATTCGAAAAGATCTACGAGGATTCGGGGAAACTGATTGGAGGTTTGGAAAGAGGATGTTGTGGGAAAGATATGGTGTAAAAATGGGGTTGTTTGGACCACCGGAACCGCCATGAAGCAATTTTCGGTGGGCGAAGGTGGTGGTATGCGGCGGCGTTACTTGGGGTCATCTCTGAGCGTTAGAGACGACGATGGGGGGTTTGGCTTGAGGGGTGTGGGGTGTGAGTTGGGAATATATAGTAGCAGGAGGAATTTATCCTGGCCGTTGGATCAATTAAGATCAACGGCCTGGATCCATTCATTGAAGAGGAGCGGTGTCGTTTGGTATGATAAAGGAGCGGACCAGGTTGGGGAATGGGTCGAGTGGCTTAGACGGATAAGGGAGATGGGATTTGGATCGTTGGATTGATTGGGATGGGCAGTCTTGATCAAAACACTTGAAACAGTGTCGTTTTAACGATGCCGAGGAGAGACTGGACCGTGTGATCTCATGAAATCAATGGTCTGGGTTGAGTGACAGAAACGACGTCGTTTCATTAGTCGCTATGCAGAGTCCAGTTGGACCGGGCAGAGATGGATTGGGCCTGAGTTAATTTAGGAGGGGATTTGGCCTGGGTCAATTAGCCCAGTCCGATTTTCTCTCTATTTGTTTCTTTTTCTTCTTCCTTTTATTTCCTAATTAATAAAAACCAAAATTGTAAATTAACTTATAAACCACATTAAAAATACTAATTAATTTCTAATAACGATTATCATACACAGTTAAAATGCCAAAAAATAAAATCACACATTTTGGACATTAAATGCTAAAAATGCAAAAGTACATTATTTTGTGATTTTTCATTTTGTAAAATAAACTTAATTACTCCTAATTGTAGAATTAAATCCTAAATGCAAATGCGACATATTTTTGTATTTTCATTAATTCGGCAAATAAACATGCACCGACAAATGTAAACAATACAAGAAAAAATAACACAAAATTCACAACAATTGCAAACAAACAAAACTATTTTATTTTGCATTTTTGGTAGTAATTCTCATATAGGGCAAAAATCACGTGCTCACAACTGCCCCTCTTTGCCCGAAAATACGAAGAGTTTTTGTGCAAAGATAAAGAGAGCTGATACGAGTGATTTTTACCCGTTTGAGTACTCCGTGTGAAGCATCCTTTTTGAAATATTTGACTGAACCTCTGCTTCAAAAGGTTTCCTACATATCCTTGGCTAAAAGGGAATCAGGTCAATGTAGTTCGGAAAGTTTTGGTAGCTGGGACAACCGTGGGAATGTGATTTTGTTGTTACTGCTGTTGCTGCGGCCGCTACTGCTTGCCGACCTCCTTATTACACCGTGCTAAACAAAATATAAGAAGCTAGACTAAACTAGTTTATGAATTACAAAATCTTATCTAGATCTTCAACTCGCTCTTTCCTGTGTTTCTTGTGGCCTTGCTTCCTCTGACGTTTCTTCATTTCTGAGTTTACTCACCGAACTCTCTTGATTGCTGAACTTGAACTGCTTATTTCCTTCTTCGAAGCTTGAACTGACCATTGCTGTCTTTCTTCTGATTTCTGAATTTGGATTCATGCTGGGTATTTTTTATTGTAACCTTCTGCCTTCTGGTGGGTTATTGACTTCAAAACTTGAAATGTAAAGACTGAAATGTATTCCTCTCTCATACGGGTGGGCTCCCGAATTCAACCAACAACTTAAAAATAAACGTCATTCCTCTCTTCAGGCGGGCTCCTGACTTCAACAACAACTTTTGAAAATAAAATGCCATTCCTCTCTTCAGGCGGGCTCTTGACTTCAACAACAACTTTTGAAAATAAAACGCCATTCCTCTCTTCAGGTAGGCTCCTGACTACAACAACAACTTCAAAATATAAACGCTATTCCTCTCTTCAGGCAGGCTCCTGACTTCAAAAACAATTTTGAAAATAAACGCCATTCCTCTCTTCAGACGGGCTCCTGACTTCAACCAACAACTTAAAAATAAATCACCATTCCATTCTTCAGGCGTGCACCTGACTTCAACAACAACTTCAAAATATAAACGCCATTCCTCTCTTCAGGCGGGCTTCTGACTTCAGCAACAACTTAAAAATAAACGTCATTCCTCTCTTCAGGCGGGCCCCTAACTTCAACAACAAACTTCGAAAATAAATCGCCATTCCTCTCTTCAAGCGGGCTCCTGACTTCAACCAATATCTTAGGAAATAAACGCCATTCCTCTCCTCAGGCGGGCTCCTGACTTCAACAACAAATTCAAAATATAAAACGCCATTCCTCTCTTCAGGCGGGCTCCTGACTTCAATGATAAACTTCAGAAAATAAAACGCCATTCCTCTCTTCAGGCGGGCTCCTGACTTCAACAACAACTTTGAAAATAAATCACCATTTCTCTCTTTAGGCAGGCTCCTGAATTCAAGAACAATTTTGTAAATGAACGCCATTCCTCTCTTTAGGCGGGCTCCTGACTTCAACAACACATAAAAATATAAACGCTATTCCTCTCTTTAGGCGGGCTCCTGACTTCAGCAACAACTTAAAAATAAATGTCATTCCTCTCTTCAGGCGGGCTCCTGACTTCATCAACATCTTAGAAAATAAACGCCATTCCTCTCTTCAGGCGGGCTCCTGGCCTCAACAACAAAATAAACGACATTCCTCTCTTCAGGCGGGCTCCTGACTTTAACGACAAACTTCAAAAAATAAAATGTCATTCCTCTCTTCAGGCGGGCTCCTGACCTCAACAACAACTTCAGAAAATAAATCGCCATTCCTCTCTTCAGGCGGGCTCCTAACATCAATAACAACTTGGAAAATAAAATGCCATTCCTCTCTCCAGGAGGGCTCCTGACTTCAGCAACAACTTAAAAATAAACGCAATTCATCTCTTTAGGCGGCTCCTAATTTCAACAACTACTTGGAAAATAAAATGTCATTCCTCTCTTCAGGCGGGCTCCTGACTTCAACAGCAATTTTGAAAATAAATGACATTCCTCTCTTCAGGCGGGCTCCTGACTTCAACAACACTTCAAAATATAAACGCCATTCCTCTCTTCATCCTGAACCGTTTTCCTTCTAACTTGAATTAATTCCTCCAGAACTGCTTCCCTTAGAACTGGTGTTTCATTCTTCTACCAACTGCTGGGGAATTATTTTACTTACCTGCTGGGGATAATACTGCTGGGGGAATCTCCTTTCTTCCCTTCTTCTTCTTTTTTCTTTTTTTTCTTTTTTTTTTTGAAAACTATTTCCTTCAAAACTTTTATTTTCTCTCAACACTACTGGGGATAAAAATGTTATCAGCTGGGGATAACAATGTTGAGGATAACATTGCTGGTGGAATTTTCATTCCTTCAAAACTGGTGCTTCATTCTTCTGAAAATTGATGGGGATGACATAGGCCTTTTGCTTTTCCTGAACACAAGTTTCATCCTTTTGTTCTGTCCGCTGGGGATACAACTTCCTTCATTAAAACTTGCTATTTTCCTTCTTTCAACACAACTGGGGATAACACTGGTTCAAAGACCACTTCCCTTAAGACTTGTCTTATCTTCCTTCTTCCCCAAGTGGATACCTGCTTTCCAGAAAATTTTCAAAATGAAAAGAAAATTTTCTTCCCCAGTTTGATAATCTTTCTTGTATCATGCCTCTCTGCCATCAATGACATTTCCCATCCCTATTTTAAATCAAAGAAAATTCTGTCAGTTTAAAATACGGGGGTTAGTTGTGATACTCCTGCCGGGGATTGTTCTCCTTTCCTCTTTTCCCTTCTCTACGTTCCATTACACTATCAAAACTTGCTGGGGATGATATTATTTGTTGGGGATAATATTATTGCTGGTCTTGGAATGACTTTCCCTACTTTACATCGTCTGGCCATCTTGAAGCTTGGCTGACAACTTCCGCTCTTCTTGACCGTCTTGGAATTTGGCCGATACCTTCTGACCTTTTCGAGGATTCCTTATTCACAAATCTCTCAACCATTATTTCCAGTCCTTTTCTCTGACCCCCCACATTTCCTATGACAATTGATTCTGCTTGAGGATCTTACATGTTTTACTAATGAACCACTTTTTTCGTTCATCCGTGTCACTGAAAATAGTTTTTCTGCTGGGGATATCCCCGTTCTTTTTATGGCATAGCTCGGGAACTGGCATTTCCCCGACCTTTGAGTCTCATATGAATTCCCCAAATCTCTCTCCGCGTTGTTCTTTCTTGATTTTTCCACTGGCCTTGGCCTTGAGGTCTATAACCTTCGATTTTATGCGGGGGATATCCCTCTTAACACTGGTCCATCCTTTTTTCAATCTCCTCTTGCTGGGGAATATCCGTCTTGACACTAGCCTTGCCCTTGTTCCTTCCTGACTTATACCACTTGGATGTTCTAATCGGATCCTGTCTTGCATTATTGGAAGGCTGGTGGCAAATTTTGAAGTTATTTCTCACTTGTCTTGACCAAACAGACTCTGTTGGGGAATCTTTTGATGAACGGAAAAAGATAAAAGGAATAGAATAAAAGACAAAGGAAAAGGATGACTCTCTAAAAAGGAAAAACTATGAAACAAAAAACCTATCAAATGCGGATACTAACTCTAATGGTCATGACATACACATGTGACCTGGCCTCCGTCGTTAATCGTCTTTCACAATCTTCGTCTAGTGATTTCCATTTGATTCTCAATTTTTATTCGACTTGTAGTGCCCGAAGGGTTTTCACTATCAAGCCTATCTCATTTTTGTTTTTCTCTCAGCTTTCATCGCCTTATGGTGCCCGTGAAGGTTTTCATCGATAAGACTCCCTCATTTGTATTACTTTTCAGCTGGAGATTGGGGTGTTATCGCTAAGACTCTTTCATATTTCTTTTCTGCTGGGGCCAGAGTCTTTTTTGCTAGGAATCAGAGTGTTACATTCCGATAAGACTCTCTCATTTTCCTGACTTGGCCTCTTTTGAAGACTGATCGGAAGGTCTTTCTTTGGACCGTAATGTGGGATTTCGATAGGGCTAGAAAGAAAGGGTACTTGTCAAAACACATCAATTTGGGTTCAAAATTACAACCTTCAGAACTAGATTTATTTATAATAAACACAACTTTTGCCCCAGTTTCTTGCTTGGGGATTTTTTATTTTTGTTACACTATGACCGAGCCGTGAAGCACCTACGTTTCCTCTTTGAAGAATCAGGTCAAACATAGTTCCCATTTCCTCGTTGTTCTAGTTTTTCTTTCCATTTATTATTTTTCTTTTACTTTTTCTTTTCTTTATCTCTTTTTTGTTGCTTTGTTGTTTTCTTCTTCTTTTTCTTTCTCCTTTTCTTTTCTTATCTTTCATGTTTGTGTTTCTACTCTTTGTAACCAATTCCGAAAAAGGGGTACGAAAGAAAACAAATAAGGCTCAATAGGTTAACGAAGGATAGATTGATTAGATAGCAGAACAAAATGCCTTCGTCATTCCAATCTTCAAAACATGCCAAGTGCAAACAACACAATTAAACATTCACAACATCTTCTGGTTGTGCCAGACTTTATAACCATATCCACACATTCGCCTTTTCATCTGTCACTTTTAAAACATCGTCGGGCATCGATCCCCATGTCAATTAGGTCGGCTTGCCTTTACGATCTTCTTTATGTTTTACCTGCCCCAGTTTCACATGACTCGGGCTCTAAATAATCTCAAACCGTTCTTATTTCCTTTAAATGTCCTGATCATCTCCAAATTGCTACATGGTTTACGATTAACTTTTAAGATTAGGCCCATACTATGTGCGCATGTCATGTAACTAGAATTGGAGTTAGAACAAAGGACAAAACAACAGGATAAAAAGGACTAAATAAAGAAGACAACTGGAAATAATAAAAGATCGAGATTTGCATTAGACTAACGGTGATACGGTTCGAACAGCAAAACAAACAAAAACAAACCAGAATACAATCCCTGAAACAAACCTGAACAAAACTAAGCAAACCACTATGACAAAAATGGAAAGATAAGGAGAGTGTTTGACACAAGATAATATCCGGATCACAGCCCTAAGAATAACCCAGACAACAGAAATTACAACAACATAAGCCACCAAAAGCTCTACTCCAACTGACCAAGGAATGGAGCATCTTCCCAATTTCCAAGCACGGCATCTTAGCCACTGAGCTTCGCCTCAATTTTTCCAAAACCACTATCTACTTCAACATCTTCAGCTTTAGTCGACATCCCAAAAGGATGGGCATGCTCTTTATTACTGTCGTCGATCATAATTTCTCCTTCGTGAATCATTCTTTCAATTTCTCTTTTCAACAAATGACAGCTCTCAATGTTGTTCCCCCGGACATTGGAGTGGTATGTGCATTGTGCGGTAGGATCAAAGTTTCTTGCAGGTCGGTCTGGAGTATATCTGGGGAGTGGCTCAATCAGGCCAGCATGCTTTAGCCTTTCAAACAGACTTGCATAAGATTCTCCGATAGGGGTGAGGGCCTTTTCTCGTTTTAGCAACCTCTCATTCCTAAATGCCTGATTTGGCCTTAAACCTGATCTAGCAGGCTTTCACTATGCTCGAGGGAATGGATGGGCATTTTGTGGAGCTGGGTATTTGGAAAGTGAGGTATGATTTTAGGGGTCTCGTGGAGATAAGTAATGTTGGTGAGGGGAGTAGCATTAGGAAAATATTGCTGGGTGACGAGTGATGGAACTACTCAGGTGGCTGGGAAAACTGTCATAAGCGGCTAGAGCCGGAGAGTACGGAGGATCATCCATTATTGTGTTAGGTGTTTGGCTAAGGACAGAGTCCAGGAAGCTAGGTGGTGGCGGGGGTGGTGCTTTCCCAGCCATCCATGCCCGATACATGTCTACCACATGCTGTCTTAACATTTTCACTTCTTCTGCCAACCCGTTGTTCTATTCAACTAGCTATTTCCGGTCATCAGAACCAATCCACTCACTTCTGGTGTTCTCTGCCATTGTTTTTTTGCTTTCTTGTTGCAGGGAAGAGTTACCACTTTGAAACCACAATCAACCACCCTTATGGATATGATCACAACAAAGTGAAGCAATCACGTTAGCGTTATGGCATTTGAAAGATAGGTAAACGCACATCAGGAATGCAATGCACCTAGGCAGTTAAACCTTTCGATCATACATTTGCTTCAGTTTACGTGTGTCATTCTTGCTTTTTATATCGTGCTCCTTTTGAACATCTCCCAAACTCTCCTTTATTTTCTTTATTTCCTTTTTTGTTTTTCCCCTTTTTTTCTTTTTAGTGGTGGCCGAATCTTATGTGGATTGCTTACGTATCATGTCCCCGCATGAATCAGACCCTGCGTAGTTCAGGCAAATAAAGGTAAACAATAATGAAACATTTTTTTTGAATTTTCAATTTTCATAATAAAACAAACTGGTTTCAAAGGCTTAACGATGACCTTTAAACTCGAAAATCAAATAACCCATATATTCTAATCAAAAGAATTACAAACTCAAAAACGAACGGACAGATTCCTTCCCATATATGCCAATTTTAACCAAATGGCTATTTTCGCAAACGTGGCCCTTTCTCAATTTCACATGAATTTTGAGGCCCGGAAGGATTATTTTATGACACTTTTACAAACTTGTCTGTTCTTTTACAACAACAGCCTTTCAACAACTGAAAGATACTCTAAGGCTATCTCAGCAAGAACGGTTCAATGCACTGCCGAAGCTGGCTCAACTTATTTTGACTAAAAATCACAACGGCATCCACTTGCCCACTGACTCTCTTTTTTTTCTTGTTTTTTCAACTTAAATTAAAATAAAAGACTTGGTTTTGCAAACACGGCCTTTCAGCACCTTGGGGACAAAGATTTTAAAGCTGTGTGGGTCAACCGGCCAAATTCTAAATAAATGACCCATATGTGGCTATTTATGCAAAGTCAGTCTTCCGGCATCCCTTTTGGGAACATTCGGCTATTTTTAATGAAAACGGCATCACCATACTTATTCATGACAAAAAAATTAATTTTGACATTTTTTTTGGCGATTTTTGCAAAAGGGGAGTTGGACCCGATGAGGGTTACCTACGTATCTCACACTGTGTGAGACTTAAACATGTGTAGTTTGGGCGATAGAACTACTTATTTGGGAAACAAGACTCTTTTTATTGACGAACACACTATTTTGGAAGATAATACTCTTTTCTGTATTTTTTCCAACAAACTATTTGAAACTAAAACTCTTTAGTTTTTCTTTTTCTTGACCAACAAAACAAACCATTTTTGAAAAAAAATTTCTTTTCCCTTTTCTTCTTTTTTTCTTTTTCTTTTTATTTTTTTGTTTTTTTTTTTTCAAAATTTGGGTAGAGTTCTGACACTATTTTGACATTGGTTATTTTTCTGAAAATAAGTCGTTATCTCTCTACACTGTTATTTTACTTCAAAATCGGTCAGTATGCAAGTCTGAGACAAATAAATGCAACACGTAAGATGCATCAGGTTGGTCTTTTCATTTCAGGTTACCTGTCCTAGACGGACACAACGTTAACTCCTGTGTTGAGTCCCCTAAGTCCAATGCAACATGATGCAAATAAGCGTTCCTACTAGGGATCCGGCATGAAGTCAAGTTATTCTAGGTTCAAAACCTAGGTATGTGTTCTGGACTGTGTACCCGAGCGGACAACTCGAGTCGAGGAGGGGGGCTACGTACCGGGGACCCACGAGATCGTCCGGCTTTGTAACTTATCCGGCCTCTTTCTTATTTCAGGGTATGACACTAACAGAGTAGGAGTCTCAACCAGTAAGCACATCCCTGGGGGTGAGAAGAGAAAAGTTTCGGCACAATTTATATATACAGTTCAAATAATATCAATGCGGTAAAGCATTTAGCACATTTAGCAGGAAAACATGTAGAAAAAATCATATAAAGCCAAACATAATAATTATTCTAAACTCAAATTCTTAAACCCTAAACCAGAGATTCTGGGTTCGGTCCCCAGCAGAGTCGCCAGAGCTGTCACACATCCTTTTTCTACTTACACCCTCAGAAAGGTATAATAAAGGGAGTTTTTTCAATTAAAGGACAATCGAAATGGGGTTCGTTTATTGATAGATTCAGAGTCGCCACTTCGGAGATTTATGGTGTCCTAAGTCACCGGTTTGAATCCCAAATCGAGGACAATATTGACTCTGCGTTATAGTCCGCGAACCAGAAATCCGGATAAGGAATTTTGTTAACCCGGGAGAAGGTGTTAGGCATTCTCGAGTTCCGTGGTTCTAGCACGGTCGCTCACCCTACTGGAATTCAAATCAGTTCTAAGCAGTTCACTGCAACCCTACTTAATCACAGCTTGAAATATTTTCTAGACAGATTTATGGGACACATGGCATTAACTAAAACTAACAGGAACCATTTAATTTAATTACAACTAGTACTCTACAAAATAGAAACTCATATACATCTCTAAGTACACAAACACACAGCTAATGGTTCGATATGAATACACTCACGCTTAATAGTTCATCATTTCAATACAATTCATTACAAATTAATGGTTCGGCCAGTCAAATTATGCAACACAAATCAAACTAAACGTAAACAAATATCAATTATCTTGCATCTATTCTAGTATAGCAACTTGGACGCGCGCACTTCAAAAGGTGAATAGGTGAGCCTTTTATTTCAGCATTTCAATTCAAAAAGCTACATCGAATCAATCTCGAGAATGTGTACCTGGAATTTGCAACAATGAAGAAGAAGAAGAAGAAGAGAGGAAGGTCAGCAACTACAGTGACACAACAATACCACAGTAGTATGAACAACCAGCTAATTCCATCAGAAGCCACCCATCAAGTTCAATACCCAGGATAGTTCAAAAACCAAACAGAACCGATAGAGCAGCCCAAAACAAATACCAAAAATCAAAAATGACCCAAGGAATTGAAATACACGCAACCAGCTAATCCACCAACTAAAACAAACCAATCAGACTCGAAACAAACTGATTCCAAATGCAATCAGATTTCAAATACAGGACTGAAATCAGAGAATTCCAATTGCTTAAGGAGGCAATCAAACAGTAATCCCTCCCTTTCAGAACTAAACCCTCTTCTGTTTTTAAACACTAGAAAACTGACCAAACTGTTCTCAAAGCTTCTCTCAAAGATGGGTTTTTCTAAGCTTTTTTCCACTGCCCAAGAATGGATCAAAATCCAGCCTTCCTCACTCTTAGCTTTTAGTTTTCCTTAAGTGTTGTTTTTTTAGCTCTAAAAGTCTGAAGAGGTCCCCTTTACTCTGCCCAAACCCCCCTCTTTACATGCAGACTACAACCCCTTGCCCTTGAAGCACTCCAACAAATAAGAAAACCAATCTACCCATGATATTCCTTAGAATTCCACTAGAGTATGTTTGGTTCTCCATTATTGTATATTTAATTTATTTTTAATTCAATTAAGCATGTGTCTTATTTGTTTAATCATTTTCTCTTAAAGCCTCCCCATTATGTTTTGTTCCTCACTATAATATTTTAATGGTATTTAGTGCTTAGTGGACAGAACACTCAAATTAAACAATTCTTTAATTTTTCTATTCCCAAACTACCCTCCATAATGCCCTGGAACTACTAAAAACACCCCTGAAACCCCTGTGATTTATTGAACTACTGTCCTAATCCAGTCCTCCTCCAAACCATATCAGCTATAACTAAATTCATCTAATTAATTAACTAAACTACAACAGCTATAACCAATTCAACTAATTAACTTAAATCAATAGTTCGAGAACAAAACTCAATCAGTAGTTTAAATTGAACTCAGAGAGCAATAGGGTAAAGAACAAAGATTCAGAACAACAGTTGGAGTGAATTATTAAGGTAATGTTTTAAACCACGATTGACACAGATTCAAGGCATGAACTAACACAATTCCAATCTAAACAAACATGAATGAATACTGTAATATACTGAACTAATATGCAACAAATGATGGACAACGATGAGAGAAGAAACAAACATATCATAACTGAGACAATATGATCCAACAGCAACAGTAAACAATCACAGTCTTATATAAAAACCTATTGATGCTGACTACTTCGAATCATTTCAACTAAACAAAGAAGAAGAAAGAAAGAATCCTTAGAAAAAAACCAATGAGCTACAATAAACTATTTAAACAATTCAAACAGTTTATAACATTAGCTAATCGACAGAAGAAAGTTGGACCAGAGAAAGGGTCCAGAAGAGGAGAAGAAGATAATCGACAAAATAAAGAAAAATAAATCAAACAAAATATAACAAACCTAAACAAATAAACAATAACAAAATAGAACAGAAAAGGAGAGGAAAATACTTCAAAATTAGAAACCAAACGAATTTCGATCAGTCGGAGCTTTGACTCGAGCTTTTGAGGCCAAAATGGACCTTAATCGAGTTTTCTCGATTGAGAACACTTGCCTAAGGTCGATTACGACCTCAAATTCTTTTTGGCCCTTCTAGGGTTCATTCAATCGAATTTAAATTTGACGGGCTCTGCCTTGATTCGAACAAAACTAACATGGGCTTTGGGACGAGGGTGGTCTGGGGGTCAACTGGTATAGCTTTGGGAAGGTTTAGGGTTGGCGCCGCCACCATGGAATCTTGCAGCGGCGCTAGGGTTATTGGCTCGAAATTGAAATTCGACGAATCCTGGGTTGAATCGAAGGGAACTAATGGTGTTAAGGTGGTGAGGGAGGTCCAGTGGGAGTATGGTATTAATTTGGCATCAAATAGACAAGCTAGGGTTTGGGTCAGTTCTTCGATCTAAAATTCGAAAAGATCTACGAGGATTTGGGGAAACTGATTGAGGGGAAGCTATGGTGTAAAAATGGGGTTGTTTGGACCACCGGAACCGCCATGAAGCAATTTTCGGTGGGCGGAGGCGGTGGTATGCGGCGGCGTTACTTGGGATCGTCTCTGAGCGTTAGAGACGACGATGGGGGGTTTGTCTTGGGGGGTGTGGTGTGTGAGTTGGGAATATATAATAGGAGGAGGAATTTATCCGGGCCATTGGATCAATTAAGATCAACGGCCTGGATCCATTCATTAAAGAGGAACGGTATCATTTGGTATGATAATGGGGCGGACCAGTTGGGGAATGGGTCGGGTGGCTTAGAAGGATAAGGGAGATGGGATTTGGATCGTTTGATTGATTGGGATGGATGGTCTAGATCAACACACTTGAAACGGTGTCATTTTAACAATGCTGGGGAGAGACTGGACCGTTTGATCTCATGAAATAAACAGTCTGGGTTGAGATAGAAACGACATCATTTCGTTAGTCGCTGTGCGGAGTCCAGTTGGACCGGGTAGGGACAGATTGGGCCTGAGTTAATTTAGGAGGGGATTTGGCCCGGGTCAATTGGCCCAATCCGATTTTCTCTCTATTTGTTTCTTTTTCTTCTTCCTTTTATTTCCTAATTAATAATAACTAAAATTATAAATTAACTTATAAACCACATTAAAAATACTAATTAATTCCTAATAACGATAATCATACACAGTTAAAATGCCAACAAATAAAATCACACATTTTGGACATTAAATGCTAAAAATGCAAAAGTATATTATTTTGTGAATTTTTATTTTGTAAAACAAACTTAATTATTCCTAATTGTAGAATTAAATCCTAAATGCAAATGCGATATATTTTTGTATTTTCATTAATTCAACAAATAAACATGCACAGACAAATGTAAAAAATACAAGAAAAAATAACACAAAATTCACAACAATTGCAAACAAACAAAACTATTTTATTTTTGCATTTTTTTGGGAGTAATTCTCATATAAGGCAAAAATCATGTGCTCATATATTCATCTTCGTCTGTCCAGCATCCTGAAGTTTTGTTGATCTCGTTCTCAAGAATTCTCATGAAGAAGAGATTTGCTATTTCTTCATGATCTGATTCATCCTCATCACTCCAGCTTCCAAATGATTTGTTCTTGTTGAATCCTCTGGAGATCTTTTTCTTTAGTTCTGGACATTCTGCTTGGATGTGTCCAAATTTTCCACATTCATAGCATTTTACATCGTTCTTGTCTTGTTCATTGTATTGTCTTGATCTTCTTGATGGAAATCTTCCTTTATTTGTATTTCTGTATCTTCTCATTAGTCCATCCATGTTTCTAGACATCATAGCGATTTCCTCTTGTAGACTTTCAGGATCATCCATTTCATTTTCAGCAGCTTCAGTAGTAGCTTTAAATGCAACAGTTTTCTTTTTCTTCTCTTGATTTGTCTTTTTCAGATGTGTTCTTTCGAAAGCAATGAGCTCTCCTCGCATTTCATCATATGACAACTTATTAAGATCTTGATATTCCAAAGTGACAACTTTAGTCTACCGGGTAGTTGGTAGACTTCTGAGAATTTTCCTGACTTGATCACCACTGGAGTATGGTTTGCCAAAGGCTTTTAAGTCGCTGATTATCTTACTGAACCGGGCAAACATTTCTTCAATGGATTCTCCTTCCTTCATTAAGAATTGCTCATAATTGTGAACTAGCATATTTATGTGGGTTTCCTTTACCTTGCTGGTACCTTCATATGTGACTTCGAGTTTATCCCACATTTTTTCAGCGGTGTCTCAATTGGAAATCTTTTCATATTCTTCACCACTTATTGCATTGTGAAGCAGATTCCTTGCCTTGTGGTTTATTTGCACAGCTTCCAATTTCTCCTTTGAGTATGAGTCTATATCATCGGGGTCAGCGAGTGGTGGTGTGCTGGCAGGCAATTGGTAATTCCCCTTTTTGATAACTCTCCATACCTTGACTTCGTATGCTTTGGTGAAGATCTCCATAGGGATTTTCCAGTGGGAGAAGTGTTGTCCATTAAAGTAAGAAGGCCTCACTTGAGAGGTTCCTTCCTGAAATAGAGCTCCAACTATAACTTGATTTGCCATGATCTTTTTCTCACAAGCTATTAAGCAAAAAAGCAAAGATGTGAGCCTAGCTCTAATACCAATTGAAAGTACAAGAGGGGGTGAATTGTGTATAATTAAAATTAATTTTAATAAGTTGACTTAAAACTTTAATAGTTGACTGAATAATGTTATCTTGCAACTGGAGAAACTTAAAATAATATGCAGAAAGTAAATGCAGAGATTAAAGACACCAGGAATTTTTATACTGGTTCGGATTCAATGTGAATCCTAATCTAGTCCCCTTGGGTTGCAAGGGATCTCTCTTCAAGCAATTGGTTTTCTTTAAGTACAGATATGATTTTTGTCGCTCAGTTTTCTAGAACTCATTTGATACAATGCCTCACCAGTTGTATGCTCTCTTTCTATTCCTGTCTTGTTACACAGCAGATCTAAATGGGCTACTATGCTTGTTTGCAGTAAATGGAAGAGAGGTATTTCGGTTCGATCAAAGTATACTAAGGATGAAGGTGCACTCTCATTTTATACAAGGATAGTTGGTGAAGGCTTGTCAACCCAAGGGTTCTGATCCTTGGAAAGAGTTGATTTTTTCCAAGAATAAGGCACTAGCCAGTGCTTCTCTTCAGATTCTTTCCTTTGACACTCGATGAGTTTGACAGAATTCTTCCTTGATTTTTACGACCCTTCCGATCTTGACTGATGTATGGATCTCCTTGATCTCCGATGATTTGATCTTTCTCGTCAGTCACGGATTGTATTGAATATTCATTTTATTGCTACATCTGATGATTTGATCTTTCTCGTCAATTACAGATTGCATTGAGTCTTCATTCCATTGCTATAGATTTGATTTGCCAGAGTTATGGAATTAATCCCGTAGAATTGATCTTTCCTTGTGCATCATGAGATTTTAGGGTAGCTTCGATTTTCTTCCTTCTTTATTCAGGCAGTTCCAATGATTCCCTTTTTACTTCCTTAAACTCCTGCGCGTGCATATTATTTTGCATCACTAAAATATGTTCTAACACGGACCCCGGGCAAAAGGGACATCAGTATATTTGAATTGTACCGGTATGTAAAGCAAGTGAAAGAAAGAATTATAAAAGCTAAAATTGAAACTGAGATGATAACTGAGAATTGATAAATGATAACTGAAATGATAACTATCAAAATTGAACTAAAATGATAACTAAAGTTATAACTGATAACTGAAAAGATAACGGATAACTGATAACAAAACTGAATAAAGGAAGTAAGGCTATGAATACTCCCTCTTCTAAATGATGAAAAACCTATTAATCTGAATATTAAACTGCAGCCTCAGGCCCAATATATATGTGCACAAATTGCGGCCTCAGGCCCAAGTATACGTATGCATAATTTCAACCTCAGGTCCAAAATGCATAAAGCATAAACTGCGGCCTCATGCCCAAAGATGCATAAAGCATTAGCTGCGGCCTCAAGCCCAAAGATAGGTGTTCAACATTCAGGGATTTAAAATAAGGAACTGAGAATCATACTGCAATACATAATAATGAAATATTGAATCACGCGGAGTTATGTGATATTGGAATACTGGATCACAATGATTTACATTATACTGGAATACTTAATCATATTGAGTTACATAATACTGGAATACTGAATTCTACTGAGTTACATAATACTGGAATACTGAATACGACTAGAATGAGACATGTATTCTTTAACTGGTTATGAACACTGAAACTGCAACTGTTTATGACATGATATGTAAGCTATACTGAGACTTCGAGGAATCAAACCAAAGTCTATATTGAATACAAACTGAGCTCTCAACGTTCAGAATGAAAGTCATGAACGAGTTATAAAGCTAGGGAATAGAAGTTCTACAACTATTCAAGGAACTATGCTTAACTATACTTCTTAGGCAATTGATACATCGTAAAAGAAACGTAGTGTAGGCAGGATCATTAAAATTCCCAAAGATAAAGAGTTAGCCTCACATACCTTAACTTCCTGCTCCTTAGTGGAATACAACATTCTCCAACCCTTTCAACATTAATCTATATCAATACAAGTCAAAGGGATTCCACATTAGCAATAATTCTCATGTTTTAGTCACTTAAAAAATTTTCTCAAACACTCGGTGACATAAAACTTCATGTTCCTTGTGTTTCTACACCCAACAAGCCATTCTCTTGATCCTAGATAAATTCTAAAGTCTCAAATGGTTATAATCAACATTATTCTTCATCGCCCATAAGGTAAACAACACTCTTAACTAATAATCAACACTCAACACCCCAACCCTATAATCGTTCATGCTTTTCAATCAAACCCATATACTCATATCTCATGCACTAGGGTTTATAATCATCAAACCAATGCTAGAATCAATTAGAGGGTGAAGATATTACCTTTTTGACATTCAATCTCCTTGAATTCGAGTTTTAGGGTTCCTTCTCTCAATAACGATGATCCAATCCAATACCTAATGATATGGAGGGTTTACCCATGTTAATAAGATGTTGGAAAAGTGAAATTAACTTAGAATCACCATTAGAACTTACCTTGGGTGGTGGAAGGACCCTTAAGGACTTAGGTTTTTGAGAGTTCCCCTTTTTAAAGCAAGTTTTTAAGTTTTGGGGCTGTGGGGGACGAAATATAGCTTTAAAACGACCCCCCACACGCGAGTACGTGCACCTGGAGGCTTGTTCGCGTGAGTGTTCGCGTGAGTGTTCGCGCTCAATGGCAGTAACACTGCCTCCCACACGCGAGTTCGCACACCTGGAGGCTTGTTCGCGCGAGTGTTCGTGCATACGTGTACTGTTCCAAAAAATGCAGATAACCTTTTGCACAGATATCCATTTGGGCTCCATAATATATCGTTAGAAAGCTATTTCAATGGTATAAAACTTTCATGCTTTGCGTTTTTCCTAATCCCTTATAAATTTTCACTAAAACTTGATTGAAGATAGACCTTCTGCAACATAGTCGATTTTGTCAAATCTTATGCAGCTATCTTTCCATCTTGATTTTTGAAACAATATTTTACCCACAATCATCCCGTTAAGTCTTCACATGTTCAAAGTATAACCGTACCCCTCATTTACCATATTCACACCTAAGCCGAATTTATGGGGTGTTACATTATCTCCCCCTTGGGATCATTCGTCCTTGAATGATTGTCTTGACTGTAACTTCTGCTAACTCCAGACCTTAACTGAATTTGGTGCAAACATGAACTTTCCTTAACACTTGTATGCTAAACAGAATGAATACATAATTACTGAACTGAATGACTACTGCATTAACTGAATATTGATCTTCCGTGGATACGTGAATACTGAACTAACATGGATACGTGAATATTGAAGCGGCACGAATATTTGAGTAGTCTGAGTACTAAACTGGAATGAATGTCTAAGTATTGGACTAACATGAGTAGCTGAGTATTGAGCTGACATGAGTATCTGAGTACTGAAGTGACATGAATATCTGAGTATTGAACTGATATGATTATCTGAGTACTGAACTGACATGAATATCTGAGTACTGAACTGACATGAGTATCTGAGTACTAGAAACTTGAATGTTATAACATGACACGTGAAATACTGATTGTACCACCACTAATTCTCGTGGCAACTCCAACTCATAAGTTAATTGACCGATCCTTCGCAAGATTCTATATAGCCCAATATAGTAGGGACTATGCTTTCCCTTCTTCCCAAATCTCACAACGCTTTTCATAAGCGAAACTTTCAGAAATACCTAATCATCAACTTGGAACTCTAGGTCTCTATGCCGCACGCTCGAATAGGACATGCAGCTCTGAGTTTTCTTCAAACGCTGTTGAATCAACTTAACTTTCTCTATAGTCTGATAGACTAAATCGGGTCCTAACAACTCCACTTCTCCAACTTCGAACCAACCAACTGGTGATCTACACCTTCACCTATACATAGCTTCGTACGGTGTCATCTTGATACTAGAATGGTAGGTTATTATTAGCAAGGTCAATGAGAGGTATGTTATCATCCCAATTACTCTTAACATCAAGGACATATCCTCAACTGTTTAAATAAAATGCCTTGCTTGAACATAAAGTTTACAACGTTCTTTTTCATGTCGCTCAACCAATAAATATCCTTGGTCATGATGCATATTTGGGAACCTGGATGGGAAGAATACCTGGAATTATGGGCTTCTAATATGAACTTCCCTCTTTAATTCCATTTATGTCTGGGACACACAATTTATCCTAGTACTTCAAAGTCCGGTCATCTCCCCCTTATTCAAAAGCCATCGTTTTATACTTGTGAATCTCCTCTTTCAATTGCAACACGTATGGATCATCAAATTATTTCTCCTTCTCTTCAGCTACTAATGGGGAACACGTCCTATTCTAGACAACAAATCCGTCATCTTCGGAGTCCGAAGTCAAACTCCTATCTTGGTTGGTGAACCTCTTTCACCAGAATTCTCTTATCTACCTCAATCATGAGTTATACTTCTCATACCTTATCTTCTCAAGAACTTCCTGAAAACACCTATAGAATTGTTGTGAACTAAGTCTTCAACCAGTACTCTGAAGACTAGTGTCTCATACAATTTCACTACCCTCGTGATACATAACTAGCATGGTTTTATAGCTTTCTGTGATCACCTTATCATCAATAACTAAACTCGGTGATCATTCTACTCACTTTGTTTTTCTTACACACGCTAGACATAATCCTTGTGGTAATTATACAATTTTCCCTCATTATTGAACAAATTTTCTTTTTCATATCCCATGCTACTATTCGAGTTTCAGATCTCTAACTGTACTTACTGATGGTTTACACATCACCCCCTTAGCCCAAAGGTCTTATACTTGCGGATCCTTCTCTTTTGGTTGGAATCCAAATATCTTCTCTTATAACCTGTAATTCTTTGCACTCTATGTCAATGACGACTCATCTTCCAACTTACTTTTGAGAAATCTTTCTTACTAGGGAAAACTAAATTATTCACATAATAGAAAGCTAATGTATTCACAACTATCATACACACTCTTAATAATTTAACCCTGCTCACACTGTCAATCCTGGAGAAGCAAAAAGAATTGTACCTCTACTAGCTCTGCTGAAATTGCTAATTTGTTGTATCTACTCGACACTTACCCAATATCCTTTTTCTAACCACCTGCTAGCTTCATATTCTCTTCTCCTACTCTGAATAACTAAAATGGAGCATAAGGTTACTCCTAACTACCCTCATCATCTGACTATATTCTTTTGTCGTGCACTATCATTCCTTTTTAACTATGTACATGGATCACACTTAGGAAAATTTCATCTGTCTTAAATAAAATTAGAATATATAACCCTAAAATTTTGATACAATACTAAATCATATCATATTATAAATATCCGCGGTAATCACTTGGTCGCACAAACTAAGGGGGAACTGCCATATCTCTTATCTAACATCAATAACTACTTCTTATAGTAGCTTGCTAACGTGGTACTTCTAGTTCTGATTTGAATAAATATAACCAACTTAAAATCATTCCCTAAAATTCAATGTCACCTGCTCTTCTTTCTCATTTCATACATCATATTATTCTTAGCTATATTTCCCTTAGACTATTTTCTGTCCAAAACTATAGTGATCAATTCTATGCCTGCTGCGATTGAATTCTTAAACTGCTACACTGTGAGGTTTTACATGCGGATACACTTCCATGCACATTTGATAATCACTTCACGCACCATCCGGTGAGTCTTGGGTATTAATACTAGCTGAAAGGTAGCTAACGAAAAACTGAGATAATTTCATATCCATAAAACATGATAACGTCTTTTGTACTTTCTGATAAGGTTATGGTACAATGCGTGCTAGTATCCATTGCATCCCACTTTTGACATCCTCTCAAGTCTCATATTTACCAATTTGCACTCCATAATTATACTCCAATGGGAAATTATCCTCTCTAGGACCTTAGGTTTCTCCTGCGCGTTGCTTGGGCATCCAATACGTTTGGAATTCGATAGGAAGAGAAGGATAACTATTGCTCTAAGCTTCATGGCATGATCTAGAGTAGAAAGAAGTGAGACAATCCTGAATGTCTTAGTAGCTAACCATTTATATGAGTGGCCGGCACACACATATAAAGGAAACTCCACTAGACACGGCTTCATATGCTCCCTAGGACTCTTGAACCTAGTGCGCTGATACCAAGCTCTGTCACACCCCGAACCTAGGCCTGGACGTAACACGTACTCAGTGCCTGACTACATGTGACCGAGCGAACCAACTGGCTGGCTAAATCAACATTGGGTATCATAACATACTGAATGTTGAAGATAAACTAACACATGCTGATATACTAAATGTCTGGATGATATAAATCAAAGTGCGGAAATACCGAAACGATTCTGAAATATATTTGTAGCCAACATATTTTAAAATGATCTGTCTAACTGTTACTCTAGTCTATGAAGCCTCTAATAAAGTACTAAAAACACTGACTACCTATAAATACTGAAAGACTGTAAAGTAATGATAAAGCCCCGAAGGAACTGGGATCACCAGACAGCTGGTACGACAAACCCAGTGCTCTGAATCATCAACCTATAAATCATTACTTGCATCGTGAGATGCAGGCCCCGAGAAAAAGGGACGTCAGTACATTTGAATTATACTCGTATGTAAAGCAAGTGAAAGAAAGAATTATAAATGATGAAAATGAAACTGAGATGATGACTAAGAATTAATAATTGATAACTAAAATGATAACTATCAAAACTGAACTGAAATGATAACTGAACTGATAGCTGATAACTGAACTGATACCTGAAAAGATAACTAATAACTGAACTTAATAAAGGAAGTAAGGCTATGAATACTCCCTCTTCTGAATAATGAACAACCTATTTATCTGAATATTAAACTGTGGCCTCAGGCCCAATATATATGTGCACAAACTGCGGCCTCAGGCCCAAGTAAACGTATACATAACTGCGACCTCAGGTCCAAAATGCATAAAGCATAAATTGCGGCCTCAGGCCCAAAGATGCATAAAGAATTAGCTGCGGCCTCAGGCCCAAAGATAGGTGTTCAACATTCGGGGATTTAAAATCAAGAAGTAAGAGTCATACTGCAATACATAATTGTGAAATACTGAATCACGCTGAGTTTTGTGATACTGGAATATTGGATCACACTAAGTTACATTATACTAGAATACTTAATCATACTGGGTTACATAATACTGGAATACCAAATTCTACTGAGTTACATAATACTGGAATACTAAATAGGACTAGAATGAGACATGTATTCTTGAACTGGTTATGAACACTGAAACTCCAACTATTTATGACATGCTGAGTAAGCTATACTAAGACTTCGGGGAATCAAACCCAAGTCTATATTGAATACGAACTGAGCTCATAATGTTCAGAATGAAAGTCATGAACGAGTTATGAAGCTAGGGAATAGGAGTTCTACAACTATTCAAGGAACTGGGCTTAACTATACTTCTGAGGCAATTGATACGTCATAAAAGAAATGTAGTGTAGGGAGGATTCCAAATATAGAGAGTTAGCCTCACATACCTTAACTTCCTGCTCCTGAGCGGAATACAATATTCTCCAACCCTTTGAACATTAATCTATATCAATACAAGTCAAAAGGATTCTACATTAGCAATAATTCTCATGTTTTAGTCACTTAAACATTTTCCCAAACACTTGTGACATAAAACTTCATGGTCCTTATTAATGGTGTTTCTATACCCAATTAACCATTCTGTTGATCCTAGATAAATTCTAAAGTCTCAAATGGTTATAATCAACATTATTCTTCATCACCCATAAGGTAAACAACACTCTTAACCAATAATCAACACTCAACACCCCAACCATATAAACGTTCATGCTTTTCTATCAAACTCATCAACTCATATCTCATGCACTAGGGTTTATAATCATCAAACCAATGCTAGAATCAATTAGAGGGTGACGATATTAACTTTTTGACGTTCAATCTCCTTGAATTCGAGTTCTAAGGTTTCTTCTCTCAACAATGATGATCCAATCGAATATCTAATGATATGGAGGGTTTACCCATATTAATAAGATGTTGGAAAAGTGAAATTAACTTGGAATCACCATTATAACTTACCTTGGGTGGTGGAAGGACCCTTAAGGAGTTAGGTTTTTGAGAGTTCTCCTTTCTACAGCAAGTTTTTATGTTTTGGGACTGTGGAGGACGAAATATAGCTTTAAAACGACCCCCCACGCGTGAGTTCGTGCACCTGGAGGCTTGTTCGTGTGAGTGCTCGCGCTCAACGGCAGTAACACTGCCTCCCATGCGCGAGTTCGCACCCGGAGGCTTGTTCGCGCGAGTTTTCGTGCATACGCGTACTCTTCTGAAAAATGCACATAACGTTTTACACAGAGATCCGTTTGGGACCCATAATATATCGTTGGAAATCTATTTAAATAGCCTACAACTTTGATTCTTTGCATTTTCCCTTATACCTTATACATTTTCAATAAACTTGATGGAAGACAAACCTTCTGCAACGTAGTCGATTTTGTCAAATCTTATGCACATCTCTTTCCATCTTGATTTTTGAAACGACTATTTTACCCACAATCATCGCGTTGGGACTTCATATGTTCAAAATATAACATTACCTCTTATTTACCATATTCTCACCTAAGCCGAATTTACGGGGTGTTACACCATGATTCTAAATTCTCTTTTAATAGCAGCCCTAGAAACTGTAAAATAAAAGATTCATTTCAGCAGATGTTGGACACATAAGTAATTTATGCCAAGACTTTAAAAAAAATTCCTAAGCAAATTAAATATGATGAATCCATAATCATACAATATACAACGTTCATTGCAAGGCAGAGATCTCACAGTATCATTCAATAGAACACATCTTCATCTTTTAACATTAACCTCTTTATGGCTAGCTCTAACATAAGATTACTACCAAATCAGGTAAGATTGGATGATATTCCCAAAACCAAAAGACACTGAAGACATCACGCTTTTCAAATGAGTCCATTATCTACATAATCTTAAACTTCCCTCAAATTAAATGGAGGAACAAAAAATTCTATCAGCTAATCTAGACGTTTAACGAAGGAGACGAAGAACTGGAGCTACAAAAAAAACATGCAAAAGAAAAATAGAACTAGGTTTGTACAGAAAGATACTGAAAACATACTATGAACTTACTTTCCATTCAACCTTCAAATCAGGCCATCAAACAAGGTAAAATTCAGAGAATCATGTACCTGGAAATGAATAGAAATAAGAGGTGGAGGGTTAGCAGTAGCAATAGCAGAATTCAACACAAGCAGAACCGATTTCAAACAAAAAATGATGTGCAGCAGGTCAAAAAACAGTTTCAATCGAGCAATAACCTCAGCAAGCTTCAGTCCAAACTTTTTAAAACCCAAATTTAGTCCATTTTACACCAGATGAATCAAAAAGCGTTTCAGAAATTGAAAATTCTGAAATCAGAGAAAATACTCAATGGAACAGTGACCTTTTGTAAATTTTTTGTTGCTTTTTTTTTTTTTTTTGAATTTTATGCCTTCAAAATCTTCTCAATTCTCTCTGTT
>MU708943.1:40232-65672 GCA_026770625.1 Nicotiana glauca | reverse complement strand
TTAGGGACTAAGTGTCCCGAAACACTCCAAATCCTAATTCCGAACATCCCGGCAAACCAAAATAGCAGAAATGAACTTAGGGAAAGCAACTAATGGGGAATCGGGGCGTAAATTCCAAAAACGACCGGCCGGGTCGTTACAAGCTGGTATGACGTGACTTCAATAGAAATTTGCATATTTGGCCTCTTTTCTCCAATATTAACTCCAAAATTGCTCCTTAGCCATTTACCACCTACAAATCTTGAAAAACACTAATAAGAGCATTTTGTTGTCATATTTATCATCAAAACAATATAAGAAGGTGATTATTTAAGGCGCGATTATAGTCAAATTCACTTATTATCAGTTAACAATAGCAATAGCAGAATTCAGCACCAGCAGAACCGATTTCAAAGAAAATATAATGTGCAGCAGGTCAAAAACCAGTTTCAATCTAGCAATAACCACAGCAAGCTTCAGTTCAAACTTTTTAAAATTCAAATTTAGTCCATTTTACCACCAGATGAATTAGAAAGTGTTTCAGAAATTGAAACTTTAGAAATCAGAGAAAATACTCAATGGAACAGTGACCTTTTGGAAATTTTTTGCTGTTTTTTATTTTTTTTTGAATTTTATGCCTTCAAAATCTTCTCAATTCTCTCTGTTATTTCTCTATTTTTCTTATCTCTTTCAAGCTCTATTCTCTTATTGTTTTTCTCTCTGTTTTCTTTCCCTAAACTCTTAATTCTCTTCATTTTTTAATATTTTCAAAGTTCTTTTTTCTTTTGTAGTATTTTCAGAGTGTTCTTGTATGTTTTTTTTTCTAAAATCTCTATTCCTTCAGCCTTTAATTATGCACTAATTTAGTGCCTTCCTATTCATAAATGCCCCTTCCCTTGTTTTTAATTGATTCCACTCAACTTTGTTTCTTTAAATTAATCAGAGTGCATTCCTAAACCCTACCACTTATTAGCAGCCTCCTAACTCAATTATTAACAAGCTTCCTAATCTAATTTTTCTAAACTATTCCTCAAAGCTTTCGTTATTATCCCTTTGAACCCTGGCAGAATCCGGGCCCAATTGACCCAATTTAATGGGTCTGACAACCCAAAGTAAACCCCCATCCGGGCCTTTGATTCTTCGTTACCCAATTAAAATATAACAGTGATTCACCATTTTAAAGACTGACCTAAAACTAACTAGAAGAAAATCACGAAAACCTTAAACCAAAGCCCAAAACCAAAAGAAAAAATGAAATTGAGTTAACTAATTTTAAATAATAACAAAATAACTATGCTAATTTATCAAACAAGTCATGCATGGAAAATATTGAAAAACAGCATCAAATGAGGAAACAGAAGCACAAATACAGAAAAGAGATAAGAGAGACGACTTAAAACAAAAATACAAGAAAAGAAATAAGAAAATAAAAAATATGAAAATACCTAAAAGACTTGGCCAAGCCTTGAAGTTCTTTCTCAATCTCTCGATTTTGACCGAAAGGGGTCTCAATCATGTGTTCTCATATGAAAACACATGGCCAAGGTTCATTTCGGTCTTAATTGTCACAAAATTTGCCGATTTTAGAGTTTGACATTTTAGGTCTCATCTTTGACTTAAAATTCGACGAGTTTAGGGAATATTCAAGGGAAAAGAGTCGTTGATTTGGAAAGATGGGAGTGAGGAGGTTCTAGGGTGTTATTTTGGTGGTGAACGGAGGTGATGCTGTCATCCTAAGGCAGTGGGTTTATGGAAGCGGCGTTAGAGTTTTGGTTTTGTCTCTAGTGTGAGAGAGATAATTGATAGAAGGGGGGTTATTTTGGATTTTTTATTAAAAATGAGGGGTTTGAACTCAACCATTAGATTAAACAAAGATCAATGGCTCAGATCTCCTACTTATTTCAGAATGACGTCGTTTGGGATCAAACGGGGTCATTTGATCGCTTGAAGAGACGGACCAGGTTAGGGCAGGCCTAGGCTGGATTGGAGTGGTTTTGGATGGGTATTCAATTGGTCATGGTGGATTAAATTGATTTTGGGCCCAAGACCTAACTTCTCTTTCTTTCTTTTTTTTTCTGATTTCTTTAAAATATTTTTAAATTAAAATAAAATACAAACCTAAATTAATCTCTAATCAAATTATCCTATTAAATTAATTAAACTCTAAATTATAATTATCACAACTAAATTAAATATCAAATTAAAAGAACTACAAAAATTCAAAATTAAAATTAAAAAGCAAAAGTAAACTATTTTGTGATTTTTTCCATTTTATAAAATAACTAATTTTCAAATTAATCCTAAAATATAGAATTGAATCCCAAGCAAATGCAGCATATTTTTTGTATTTTTTATTAATTAAACCAAATTAACATGCGTGGACAAATACGAACAATTGACAGAAAATACTACAAAATCTGCGAATTTGCAAACAATGGGAAAATTGACTTTGTTTTTTAAATTTGTGGGAGTAATTCATATAGGAAAAAAATCACGTGCTCACAGCAGCCCCTCGATGCTCTAAAACATAAAAAGTTTTTGTGCGAAGATAAAGTGAGCGGATATGAGCAATTTTTTGCCCGTTTGAATACTCTGTGAGAAGCACTTTTGAATGATTTGACCACACCCTACTTCCAAGGTTTCCTACATATCCTTGGCTATAAAGGTATCAGGTCAGTGTTGTTCGGGAGGTCTCGGTAGCTGGGACTACAATGAAGCTGTGATTTCACTATAGTTGTTGTTGTTGCTTCCTACAGGCCTCCTTATTACACCATAACAAAATAAAAGAAGCTAGACTAAACTATGATCTATGAATTACAAAGATCTATTTTGTATCTTCAAACTCAATCTTGCAGTTTCTGCCGCTTGTTTGACTTGTATTCTCCAAGTGAGATTCTTTTATTGCATGTCTTGAATGGTATTCTGAGGTGCTTTCCCTTTGTTTTTCCAGGCGGCTACCTGATTGCTGAACCTTTAACCGTCTTGCTTTGACTGCTATTGCCTTTCCTTGGTTCTTCAGGTTGGTTCCTGACTGCCTATACTTGAATTGTGTTCCCTTCCTATGAAACTCGAATTGGTTTCCCCTTGAAACTTGAACTATCATCCTTTGACCATTGTTGCCTTCCCTGTGTTCTCCAGGTGGTCTCCTGATTGCCGAACTTGAATTGCTTCTTCCCTTCATTCTCCAAGCGGGCTCTTGACTGCTAACATTTAAACTGCTTCCCTTCGTTCTCCAGGCGGGCTCTTGATTACCGAAACTTGAATTGTTGCTTCCCTTCGTTCTCCAGGCGGGCTCCTTATTACCAACATTTAAACTGCTTCTTTCCTCCGTTTTCCAGGTGGGCTCCTAATTACTAACACTTGAATTGCTTCCCTTCGTTCTCCAGGTGGGCTCTTGATTACTGAAACTTGAGTTGTACTTCTTCCCTTCGTTCTCCAGGCGGGCTCCTAATTACTGAAACTTGCATTGTACTTCTTCCCTTTATTCTCCAAGCGAGCTCCTAATTACTGAAACTTGAATTGTACTTCTTCCCTTTATTCTCTAGGCGGGCTCCAAATTGCTTAAACTTGAATTGTACTTCGTCCCTTCGTTCTCCAGGCAGGCTCCTGATTAATGAAACTTGAATTGTACTTATTCCATTCGTTCTCAAGCCACGCTCCTGATTACTTGAATCGCTTAATCCATTCGTTCTCCAGGCGGGCTCCTGATTACCAACACTTAAACTAGTTCTTCCCTTCGTTCTCTAGGCGGGCTCTTGATTACCAACATTTAAACTGCTTCCCTTTGTTCTCCAGCTGGGCTCCTAATTGCTGACACTTGGGTTGTATTCCCTTGCTCTCCAGGTGGGCGCCTGATTATTGAAAATTGAATTATATTCCCTTTCTCTCCAGGTGGGCGCCTGATTGCTGAAACTTGACTTGTATTCCCTTACTCTCCAAGTGGGCGCCTGATTGTTAAAACTTGGACTGTATTCCCTTGCTCTCCAGGTGGGCGCTTGATTGCTGAAACATGAATTGTATTACCTTGATCTCCAGGTGGGAGGCTGATTGCTTGGGCATGAACTGCTTTCTATTCTTTGAAACTAGTGTTGTCCTTCCGTGTTCTTCAGATGGGCACCTGACTTCCACAAAATAGACAAAACAAAAGAAATTTTTTTGCCCCACTTTGCTAGTCGGGCATATCCGTGAGTGTAAATTGAATCATGCTACAAATATCTATAAGAATTTGAAAGCTACATCACATTATCCAGGAGGGTCCTGAAAACGTCTAGTAAAATGCATGTTTCAAAGCTACATTATATCTTCTAAAGGTATGACTTCTGTTGAATCTTGTTATCTAAGACAGTCTTAAAACTCATCCCATTATCTAGGAAGGTCCTAAAAATGAAAATCAAGTCTTATCTTAAGATTGTCAATTTTAAGGTTAAATTATACTCCATTACAGCAGAACTTATGCAAAACCTTGTTACCTAAGGAACTCTTAAAGCTAGGTCCCATTATTTATGAGGGTTCTGAAAATTTTGATTTGAATCTTATCCCAAGAATGACAACTTCAAAGCCAACTTACATTTCTTTGGTGTAAGACTTAGGCTAGATTTATTTATGATTGTATTGAATTTTAACTAGGTCCCATTATCCAGGAGGGTCCTGAGAATTTCAAATTAAATCCCATTATCCAGGAGGGTCCCGAGGATTTTGCGATGAAACCTGCTTGGTACTTGCTTTCCTTACGGAGGGTTTCTACGAAACAAACAAAATTTGTGCCCCTGTTTCAAATAAAAGGAAATATTGTCAGTTTAAATGTGGTGGTTAGTTGTGACATTCTCGCTGTAGGTGGTTCTTCCCTTACCATGCTTTGCTTTGACTGGCTGCTTTGAACTGGCCAAAAAATTGTTTGACCTTCTGATTGATCCTTAACCAACGGACCATGGATGATCTGAGTGCTCCACAGCCCATCCATTGTATTTCAATTCTGACCTTTCCATATTAACCTCTGCATCTCCCGCAAGATCTCCTTCCTTGTTCCATCGTAACTTTTGCTGACACTTTACGTCCCACTTTTCATTATACTATCTCTGGCATGTTCTAGCCGCATTTTGCTTTGTGCAATTTTGGAAACTGGTAGTAAACTTTGACATTCCTTCTTACTTGAAACAAGGCTAACATTGAAAAAAACCTTAAAGAAATAAAACAAAAAGAAATTAAATGCAACGATTTGTGAATTTAGGAATAAAGAAGAAAATCCAAATCTGGATATTTGTTAGAGAGAGGAAAGAAACCTACTGAGTGGAGTAACCGGCACCAATGATCATGGTATGCATTTTGGATTAATCAGCCCAATTTATTCAACCAATTAGTTTTCCAATTGTGATTATTTGTGCTTCAAGATTTCCACAACCTAATTCTTCGCCAAATTGCTGACCTTGTTTGGTTTGCGATGCCTTGAAGGGTTTCACCAACAAACCTCTCTCATTTGTTCATTTCTCAGTTCCTTGTTGCCTTATGGTGCTCGTGAACGTTTTCATCGATAAGACTCTCTCAATTTGGATTTCTCTTAGCTTTCGTTGCCTTATAGTGACCATGAGGGTTTTCACCAATAAGACTCTCTCATTTTTTCATTTCTCTTGCTTAAATCAGAGTATAGCCACCGCCATGAATCCTCTTTAGATGCTTGACTAGGCCTCTCCCGATGATTGATCGGAAGGTCTTTCCTTGGACTGTAATGTGGGCCCATGGATATGGTTGGAAAGAAAAGGGTATCAAAAGGATCAAAGCAACTTAGATGGATTCAAAATTACAACTTTTGGAATCTGATTTCTTACCATAATCACAACTTCTACCCCAGTTTCTTGCTTGGGGAATTTTTGATTTTTATTTTGATGGGACCAAACCATAAGGCTGCTTACGTATCCTTAACATGAATCAGGTCAAATGTAGTTCACACCTGAATTTCTTTGTTTTTTGTACTTTCTCTTTTTTGCTTCTTTTCTTTTCTCTTTTTCTTTTTCTATATTTTTTATTATTGATTCCAAAAGAGGGGTATGAAATGAAATAAATAAGGCTAACAAAGGATAAAGAGTTTAGATAGCAGAACAAATTGCCTTCATCATTCCAATCTTCAAAACAATGTCAAGTACAAACAATCAATAGTTAAACCAAAGAATCATACATAATATCTCTTGACCGCATCAGAATTGATAGCCATGTCTACACATTTGCCTTCGATATCTATTAAATACAAAGCACCATGGGACAGCACTCTTGTCACAATGAACGGACCCTGCCAATTCGGGGCGAACTTGCCTTTTGCTTCAGCCTGGTGAGGAAGGATGCGCTTTAATACTTGTTGACCCACTTCTAACTTCTAGCGACGCAACTTTTTTGTTTTACGCTCTTGCCATTCTTTTTTTGTACAATTGACCATGACACACTATAGCCAATCTTTTCTAATCAATTAAACATAACTGCTCCAAATGGGTTTTGACCCACTCATCATCATCAATCTCGGCCTCAGCAATAATTCGAAGAGATAGGATTTCAACTTCCGCAGGTATCAATACTTCAGTTCCATATACCAACAAATAAGGAGCTGCACCTACTGAAGTGAGAACAGTAGTGCGATAACCGAACAACGCAAATGGTAGCTTTTCATGCCATTGCATGGAACCTTCCATCATTTTCTGAAGTATCTTCTTTATGTTCTTGTTGGCTACCTTGACTGCTCCATTCGCCTTGGAGCGATATGGGGTGAAATTGCGATGCGTAATCTTTACTGTTGACATACTTATTTCATCAAATTACTGTTAATATTAACACCATTATATGTGATGATCACCTTTGGGATCCCAAACCGACAAATGATATTTGAGCGAACAAAATCGACCACTGCATTCTTGGTTACAGACTTGAAAGTTTTAGCTTCAACCCACTTGCTGGAATAATTGATGGCTACTAGAATGAACCTGTGCCCATTGGATGTTGTTGGATCAATTGGTCCAATGACATCCATCCCCCAAGCAACGAAGGGCCGTGGTGCTGACATTGTGTGTAATTCTGATGGTGAAGAATGAATCAAATCGCCATGTACCTGGCACTGAAGACATTTGCGCACAAAGCTGATACAATCTTGCTCCATGGTGAGCCAATAATAACCTGCTCGGAGGATTTTCTTCGCCAGAACATATCAACCCATATGCGGTCCGCAGACTCCGAAATGTACTTCGGTGATGACAGCCGTGGCTTGTATAGCGTCTATGCATCTCAACAAGCCAAGGTCTGGAGTTCTTTTATACAAAACTCCTCCACTAAAAAACAATCCACTTGCCAACCGTCGAATTGTTCACTTTTTATCCCTCGTGGCTTGCACCGGATATACCCCAATTCTGATGTACTCCCTGACATTGTGGAACTACGGTTCACCATCAAGTTCTTCTTCCACCATGTAACAGTAAGTATATTGATCTCGGACTTGAATATGCAGAGGATCGACATAAGCTTTGTCTGGATGGTGGAACATTGATGCCAAGGTAGTCAAAGCATCGACAACTTCCTTAAGGACCCTTGGAATATGCCAGAACTCTACCGGTTGAAACCATTGACATGCAAACATTGTCGGTACGGTATGCGCTTTAAATCTCGTGTTTCCCATTCTCCTTGAATTTGGTGCACCGAAAGATCCAAGTCTCCCAACACAAAGACTTCCTATATATCTATGTCTGCAGCTAGCATTAAACGTTCATGCATCGTACTCACCTATATTGTTTGTACAATTAAAACGCAGCTGAGCCGTAATAGGATAGTGATGCCCTATTTCCGAAATAAGGACATCCCCTATTCCAACTCATTTCATGTTGGCAACCCCATCAAAGAAAAGTTTTCAACCTGGTTTTCAGTCTGCTCCAGTTCATTGAAATGCATCACCTCTTCATCGGAAAAATAAGTCCCCAATGGCTCGTACTCTTCATCGACCGGGTTTTCGGCCAAATGATTGACCAATGCTTAGGCTTTCATTGCGGTCCGAGTTAGATAGATGATGTCAAACTCCGTGAGCAAAATCTGCCACTTCGAAAGTCTCCCTGTGGGCATAGGCTTTTGAAAGATATATTTCAATGGATCCAAGTGAGAAATGAGGTAAGTAGTGTAGGATGACAAATAATGTTTCAATTTCTATGCTACCCAAGTTAGGGCGCAACATGTCCTTTCAAAGTGATTGTGCTTAACCTCATAGGATGTGAATTTCTTGTTGAGATAGTAAATGGCTTGTTCCTTCCTGCCAGTGATGTCATGCTGACTCAATACACAACCAAATGAATTTTCTAGGACTGTCAAGTAAAGAATTAAGAGTCTCCCTAGTTCTGGTGGAACCAGAACAGGTGGGTTTGACAAGTACCCTTTTATATTATCAAATGCTTCTTGACACTCATCAGTGTATTTGACTGCAGTATCCTTTTTCAGAAACTTGAAAATAGGCTCACAAGTTATCGTGAGTTGAGCAATAAACCTGCTGATGTAGTTCAACCTCCCTAACAAACTCATCACCTCAGTCTTGTTCCTTGAAGGTGGCAATTCTTGGATAACTTTGATCTATGATGGGTCCAACTCAATGCCTCGACGGATGACTATGAATCCCAACAGTTTTTTGGATGGAACACCAAATGCGCACTTGGCAGGGTTAAGCTTAAGGTTGTACCTACGAAGTCTCTAGAAAAATTTCCTCAAATCTTCGATGTGGTCGGCCAGCTGCTTTGACTGTATGATCAAATTATCCACATAAACCTCAATTTCCTTATGGATCATATCATGGAACACAGTAATCATTTTCCTCGTATAAGTTTCCCCAGCATTTTTCAAACTAAATGGCATTACCCGGTAGCAATAAGTTCCCCAAGGCGTGATGAATGTCATCTTTTTTGCATCTTCCTCATCCAATAAAATCGTATGATACCTTGCATAGCAGTACACAAAAGATCCAATCTCACGCTTGGCTCAATTATCGATCAAAATATGGATATTGGGTAGTGGGAAATTATCCTTTGGACTTGCATTGTTGAGATTGCAGTAATTAACGCATACTCTGATCTTGCCGTCCTTCTTTGGTACTGGCACAACATTGGCTAACAAAACGGTATATCATGTAACACAAATGACCTTTGCATCCAACTACTTGGTGATTTCTTCCTTAATCTTCTCACTTACATCGAATTTGAACTTTCTCAATTTTCGCTTAACGGGAGGGAATGCCGGGTCAGTGGGCAATTTGTGAACCACCAAGTCAGTGCTTAGACTCGGCATGTCATCATATGACCATGCAAAATTATCTTTATATTCAATTAGTGCTTCGATTATTTCTACCTTGATTTTTGGTTCAAGATGGACGCTTATTTCAGTTTCTCTAACATTATCCGCGTCCCCTAAATTGATGGCTTCTGTATCATTCAGGTTAGGTTTGAGTTTTTCTTCAAAGTGATTTAGTTCCTTACTAATGTCTTCAAAGGCTTCATCCTTATCATATTCTGATTCGTCATCACCCTCTACTTCTTAAATTATAATTTTAGAATCAGATTGATTTTTAAGGCAGGGCTGAGGATTCCTCATGCATGCCATGTCATTGGAACCAGCATAAAAAGAACTTTACACAAAAGAAAAGAAAAACAAAAAATGAAACTATCAGGAATGATGACGAAGGGAAATTGCATTTCATTGAAAGAAGAGATAACAAGGTTTGCACACCCAAAAAGAAAAAAATAAAATCTGAATTACAACCCTGAAATAACCCAGACAAACTGAAGGAAAATCAAAGCAAACTACGAAAATTCCTTCCGATAGGGAGAGGAGTAGCCTTCCAATAGCTAAGCTTCATTTTTGGCCCGACAAATTGCACTTCGGCATTGCTATAACCTTCTCCAATTTCCACTATGTTCACATCGTCGAACAACTTCTCAAATCTTTCAATTAACTCCTTATCAATATCAATCACAGAACTGGGAATTGTTGTTACTGGGCGTTTTCTAGTACCCGGCTAGACAAATGATCTAGAGACGCGTAGGATCGACTTTGGAAGTACCTAGGCTCTCAGTTTCAAATTTTTGTCTCTTTTTACGTCTATAGCTGTACGCTTGAATCCCAGACCAAATATACCCATGTTTTTAGTGATGGACATCAGCTGTATGATACCCTACAGAGATGCACCCAAACCCTTGCCTAGTACAAAACCATTTTTCAACATTTCGAAGGCCACCATGAGTGATGCAGCGGTTATCCTCGAATTTAGAATGTATTTCCTCTCTAGAATTTTCTCGACCGACATTGTGTCAAAAACCTTGTAAACCCATGGCCCCTTGTCATCTTCCACTTCAATGAACGGTACAACGGCATCGCTGTGAGCGCAAAAATTATCTTTGTCGTGTACAATGATTTCCTGTATATCCCATTCAAATTTGACCATCTGGTGCAGTGTGGACACGACTGCTTTAGCATCGTGAATCCAAATTCTACCTAATAGCAGATTGTAGGTATTAGCTATATCCAGCACTTGGAATTCCATCGTGAACTCAACTGGTCCTATCATCAGCTCTAGCACTATATAACCAACTGAACTTTTGCCTTCACGATCAAATCCCCACAAGTAGATACTGTTCTTATGAATCCTCTCATCTTCCACTTTCAACTTGCTCAGCGTGAAGAGAGGGCAAATGTTCGCACTGGAACCATTATCGACCAATACCCGAGTAACAATGGAGTCCTAACATTTCACCGTAAGGTAGAGGGCTCTGTTGTGCTCAGTACCCTCTACGGGAAATTAATCATCAGAAAAAGTGACTCGGTTCACCTTAAAGATATTGTTGGCTATCTTTTACATATGGTTAACTGAGATTTCTTCGGAAATGTGAGCCTCGTTCAGGATTTTCATTAAGGCTTGACGATGCTCATCTAAGTGGATTAACATTGACAACAATGAAATCTGAGCAGGCATCTTTTTCAATTGTTCCACGATAGAATAGTCTTGCATCTTCATCTTTCTCAAAAATTCCTCTGCCTCTTTTTCAGTTACAGCTGTCTTCACTAGCATTGGGTTATCTTTGGAGTTCTTAGCTTTTCTTAACTCTTCGGGGACAAAGCATCTCCCCGAACGAGTCAATCCATGGGTCTCATAGACTTTTTATTTGACTTCTTTTCCTTTGCAAGTCACTGTCACCCGTTCATAATTCAATGGAATGGCCCAGCTGTTGACTATCGGTAATTGGATTATCGGTTTGATAATGATATGGTCTATGTGGGCACCCTCCACGATTACAACAGGTTTGTTCGCCACTCCTGGCACAACCGCTTTCGTCCTTTCTTACTTCGCTGCAACATCACTTGAAGGCCCCTTCTTAACTTCCATAGATGGTTCACCGTTCCTCTCGCTCGACTTGAGCACTGATATCTCACTTGTTGATTGTTCAATAGGCTTGACCTCACTGGACCAAATCATCATGATAGTCTGTGAAGGCTTCCTGGGCTCCCTTTTCTTATGCAATATTTCAATCATATTTGTCCCCTGATGGGTTGGCATCGGGTTCCTGTTGATATTGGGCACCTCTGGAGCTTGAACTTCTATTTGATTAGTATCAATGTGCTCCTGGATAGCACTTTTTAGGTGCCAGCACTTCTCCCTGTCATGATCCGGAGTACCAGAACAATATTTGCCGCTTACAGAACTATCAAGATTTTTTGAGGGATGATTTGGAAATTTCGACTCGATCGGCCTTAGCATATCCAATTGTCTTAGCCTGTAGAATAAACTGGTATATGACTCCCCAAATGGAGTAAAGGTTTTTTTATGCAACCTCTCACTCTTAAATGCTTGATTGGGCCAGAAACCTAGTCCAGGAGGGTTTCGATAGGCTCGCGGGGATGGGTAACTATTTTGTGGAATGGGCGCACGCCATTGCACATGGGCAGGGGGTTGGTTGTATGTTTGGGCATGATGGAAAGAACAATTAGGGTCTAGTGGTGGGTAGTAGTATTAGGGTGGAATATACGGGGTATGGGGGTAACTTTGGTGGTGGGGTCGAGGCTGATTATAGTGGTGAGATGAGCCCCTGGGTCCGAACCAAGCTTCTGAATCAATCGTCGCCACATACTCTCTCTTTTTCTTCCCGATCATTCCTCCAGTGCCGCTCTGAATGGCCTGGGTAGTTGCCTTAAAAGCCGAATAGCTCATGAACTTGTTTGACTTAAGCCATTCTTCTACCATACTGCCCATTTTTACCATTTCATTGAAGGACTTGCCTACAGTTGATACCAGATTGTGGTAATAAGTAGGTTCTAAGGCCTGCAAAAAATAATACACCATTTCGCTTTCTTTCATTGGAGGGTCAGCCGTTGTTGCCTATTCTCTCCGTCAAAAGCCATACTGCCTAAAGCTTTCATTGTGCTTTTTCTCAATCTTTGTCAAAGACAGACGATCTGGAATAGTCTCAAGATTATACTGGAAATGACAAGCGAATGCTTGGGCTAGATTATCCCATGTATACCATCTACCGTGATCCTACTGAGTGTACCACTCCAATACCGAAACACTTAGACTTTGACTGAAATAGGCCATTAGTAACTCGTCTTTCCCACCAGCTCCCCTCATTTTGCTACAAAACCATACTAAATGCGCTACTGGATCTCTGTGACCATCATACAAATCAAACTTAGGCATCTTAAAACCTGCCAGTAACTAAATATCTGGAAATAGACATAGATATTTGTAAGCCGCACTTACCTGACCTCCCGATTAACTATTCCAGGCTCTTGACTTTCCTAAATATCTCCTCATTCTCAGGATTTTTAGATGGTTTTTCAGTTTCCACAAGGAGATCGAAACGAGGAGTGTAGGAATAAGGTTCTGGAGCCTTGAAAGTGGGCTCCTGGGGTAATATTAGTTATTTTGGGTCTGGAATAAAGGCTCGCTAGAGAATTGATGAAGTGTAGTGGGTAGAGATGCCACGAAAATAGGAGTGGCTGATGGAGTAGGTTACCGAACTAGTTTGGGTAGTGGAGCTTCCGAGGTTTGGGAGGTGGTGCCCTGGTAATGATGGTAAATAGGAAATCCTGTAGATGAATCAACAGTAGAATGTTCCTAGGTTTGAGCCAATGGCGGGATGAAAGTAGGGTTAGCTAGGTAGGATGGTCGTGGATATCCATTTGCTCATGCTTGGCACATTTCTTCCATCTGTTTTTTTAATTTATACAACTCCTCTTTCATACTAACTTCCGACTCTTCTCCATCTTTTGATGAATCAATAATTCTCGCGTCCAGTTCTTGGTTAGACATGATCAATTTGCCTTTGGACCTGGTGTTATATAGATAGGGTTGCCAGAATGCTCAGTATACTAACCACCTACTTGAATTCTGGGTTATCAACAACAAACTTATTAGCGATTAGAGCTTAGCAGATAAGAAACCGCACATTTGTGGAATGTAATGCACCTAAGCAATTAACCATTTCTATCATGTATTTGCTCGGTTGCTTGCGTCATCCCGGTTTTTCCTAATTTCTGTCTGCGACCTCTCTTTATGTTTCCACTCATGACTTTCTTTGCTTGACTTCTCGTCGTTTTTTATTTTCTCATTTCTCTCTTCTTTTTTTTCCTTTTGGTTATGATCGAATCTTATGGAGATTGCCTACGTATCATGACCCCCCATCAATCAGACCAAGTGTAGTTCTTGGGATAAAAATAAAACATTTTGGGATTTCTAAATTTTCCATAAAATAAAATGTTTTGATTACAAAAACTCATCCTAGCGAATTTTAACCGTAAAAATTAGCAGACTCGAAAAGGGAAACTAACAGACTCCTACAAAAAGATGAAAACACAGACTAACAAACATCAACAGAAAGAAAATATAGACTTTAGTAAAGATCATTAATACATTAATGCCTCAACTATTCCTAGGGCTCGCGGGACATCAGTCGGTCTTTACACACCAAATCCTCTTAGAGATGATATAGATACTCCATTATGTGGCGTAAAAAGGTCATTATAGCGGGGAAGAACATGGATCTGGTCATGTCCTCACACTTACTGCATTTCATTGCAATGTAGCTAGCGATCCTTATGACCCTTTCTCTTATGACGCCTTTTTCTTGCAACAAACGCCCAATCTGCGGGGCCCTAGCTTTCAGAGTTTGTTCAAATATATGATTCTATTCTTGAAATTGTTGCAGATCTCTTTCTAACTATGCCATTGCTACATAACTGCCTTAAAGTCTTTCGCCTACTTGATCATTTTGTTTTCGAAGATGGTGACCCTTTTCTTCAACCCCATCACCCCATTGTCATGTTTCTCTTTTAACTGTTTAACCAAGCGTGCTCGTTCCTCTGCATTTTTAGCCAATTTTCTTTGAACCCTTGCTAATTCACACTCTGCTTTGTTCAAATAAAAATCTTGCTCACTCACCTTCTGCCTAAGGTTATTTATAAGCTTTCCATCTCTTGCACTTCGGGAGGTATTTTCTGCCGTTATTTTTATTTCTCAAATATGGGCTCGAAAGTCTTCATTTTCTTAGGCTAACTTTTTCTTTTCACCCTCATCAGATGCGACTTGCATACCATTCTCAAATTAGATATCCTTGACTTGCTTTTCAAGATTTCCTATGGTGGCCCTATACTCATTCTCCTTGGCCAACCGAGCGCATTGTTCTTGCGACGCTTCAACGGATTCCTGAATGTGAGGCCTTCTGGCTGGTCTTTCAGGTTTGACCCTTGCAGTGTTCTTCTTTTTATACCAGGCAAGATAGGTGGGTGAGACCTCGCCTCAAGATAGGTCACGCACTCGAGTGTTTGCTGTCAAAAATACTGGAACTCGTTCCAAATAGATCGAACTATTTCTTTATGAAATTGGCCGCCGGAGCTAACCTCGACCGCATAAATAGTAAGATCTTCATCTGGGTATGTCACCTGGTACCTTCCCAACTATCTCATCACCTGGTATGGAGCATAAGGCTGAATACCTCGAAGAACCATTAGGAGGAAGAAAGGGCCGGTGGCGGGCATATACACAATTTCTTCAACAGGAAGCCAACCCAGTGTCCACTCTATTTGCCCTGCAGTGATGGAGCGGAGGTGGGATACCCAATCTCCAAACCCTTCTGGCAACATGAACCCTTAAATCCTTGTGTCGAACTCTTCAATGCAGCTTTTCTCTGGGGACCCATAACTCATATACTGAGATCGGTGCCACAGGTGTTCGATCATCCACATCTGTAATAGGAAATTGCATCCCTCGAAGAAATCTGCCCCAACTTTACAAGCTGTGAGAGCTCGGTATATCTCATACACAATCATAGGGGCAAGTGTGCTCTTAGCGTTGGTAATCAAGACTTTGACGACTCCAGCCACCCGCAGATCGATATTGTTATCTTTCCGGGGAAACACCACGAGGCCTAAGAAAGCTACCATGAAAGCAAAACGCCTATGCTCATCCCATTTTGCTCGGTTCCCTTTGCTACAAACCCCGCTTTCTGGGTTGTCGAATCCTCCTACATACCCTTACCTCTGGTATATGAAGCGTAGAGTGGAAAAACCGTCCACCAACTCAGAGTACTAGAGTACCTTGATTATTTTTTGTAGATCCATGAATTTGTGAGAGTTAACTGTTCTTGGAGCGATTAGATACTTATGCCTCAGACCTTCGGTACTTCCTATATAACTTGATATCTCTTCCAAGGCGGTTGTGAGTTCCCAAAACTAAGAAATGCAAGACGTTGTGAGCTGTGTCCCAAAACGTAACCAACGCCTTTATGATGTCTCCCCTAGGTTTGATCTTCAACAACCCGGTGAGACCTCCCAAATATAGAGACCTTATCTTGCTCTAATTTACCCAGATCTTCCCACCACATATGCAACTCCAAAGGGATCTTGTTCATGACTATTATTGACAAATTTTGACTCGTGCTCATTCTGAGCATTTATTAGGGTGATTAAGAAAAATAAAGACTCATTTGACTTCAAGACAAAGTTAACACTGTTTTTCTCTCTTCTTTTTTCTTAAAAAAAAATTTATTTCAAAATAAAATACGGCTTTGCAAACACGGCCTTTCAGCATTTTCATAGAAAAGAGTTTAAGGATGTACCAGCCAAAATGTCAAAAAAGAGACCAAAGGTGGTTGTTCTTGAAAAAGCAGCCTCCCGGCGTCCTTTTGGGGATATCCGGCTATTTTCAACAAGAATGGCTTCACCTTACTTATTTTCAACAAAGTAACAAAATTTTGGTGCCTTTGGGCTATTTTTGCAAATAGGAAGTTGGACCTGATGGGGATTGCCTACGTATCCCAAATCCGGTGAGAATCAAACTGGCGTAGTTCGGGCAATTTTTTGCAAAACAAAACCAACTCTTTTTTTTCTCTTATTTTTTTTTAACAAAGAAAACAAAATTTCTCTCTATTTTTTTCAAAATTTTGATAGAGTTTCAGTATATTTTGGACATCGATTTTTTCAAAAAAAAAAAGCAATTTAGCCCTCACATTGACTTTCCTTCTCCCAATTTTCCCCTATAAGCCGGTCAACATGCGAATCAAAAGTAAATGAATGCACAAGTAGCAAGTAGGATGCATCAGGATGGTCTTTTTATTTCGGGTACACCTGTCCTAGACAGACCCAACCCCTGTGTTGAGTCTCCAAAAGTTAAATGCACATGATGCAGATAAGCGTTCCAACTAGGAATCCGACATGAGGCTGAGTTATTCTAGGTTTAAAACCTGGGTGTACTGTTCTAGACCTGGCTTACCCGAGCGGACAACTCGAGCCGATGGGGGGCTACGTACCGGTAACAAAAAGATCATCTGGCTTTGTAACTTGTCCAAACCCCGTTCTATTTGGGATATGACACTAACAGAAAGAATTCACACCAGCATGCACTCTTCAGGAGAGAGAAGAGAGGGATTTCGTAGTATTTTATATATACAGTTAAGATAATATCAAAGCGGTAAAAAGTAACATTTAGCACATTAGGCCCAAACATGTAAATAAAATTAGATAATAAACAAAGCCAAATATAACAATTATTCTAAGTTCGAATAATTGAACCCTGAACCAGAGATTCTGGGTGAATGTTCCCAACAGAGTCACCAGAGCTGTCACACCTCCTTTTTCCTACACCCCCAGAAGGGTATTACAAGGGAGTATTTTCCAACTTAAAGTGATAATCAAAACGGGGTTATTTTTATTAAATTAAGAGTCGCCATTTGGGATGATTTATAGTGTCCCAAGTCATTGGTTCAAATTCCGAATCGAGTAAACAATTTACTCTATTTTACAGTCCGCGAATACAGAGATCCGGGTAAGAAATTTTATTAACCAGGAAGAAGGTGTTAGGCATTCTCGAGTTCCATGGTTTTAGCACGGCCGCTCAACTATTTTTATTGGCTCATTATCTAATTTCTAATACATTTTTAAATCAATGTGCATTTTTAACTTTAAAACGCTTTTAATTATTTTTTTAAAGAAAAATTGCAACGTCATTTAAAATATGTCTTGAACCACGTCACATAAATGTACCCGCAGTCTGCAACACATTTTATATGACATTATTGATATTTGGATTTGGGTCACATAAACATGCACCCGAGTTTAGGAAGGTAAATTTAATTACGCGCCTAAAGCAACTACTCGTTTGGAATTTTGCGAGGGCCATGAAAATTCGCTAATGGCACGCCTCGATTGCTAAAAATAAAAATGTTTAATCAAATGAGGCCTATGCGTTTTTATATTTTATTTGGCACGACACGCCCCAATTCCAATTTTAAAGGGAATCCAAACTACTTTTTGACGGCCATAATTATGCCTTACTCAATATGGCCCACCTCACATCCAATTATATAAGAATAAAATCTAATTAAGATCGGGACGGCCATGATTAATTTTACTATTTATAACGGCACACCTCAAATGATCAAAGGAGTATAGTTAACTATAACTAAAGGTCTAAAGTGATTTGAATTCAATCTAAGCAGACAAGCAGCTTAATCTTTAAGAATCAATAAAAATGGAATAACATTTGGTTACATGGAACCCAATTGAAAATAGGCACAAATCACTTTCTGTTATTATGAGCGCATCTTGGACTCGAGGAAAACATTGGGCCAATGCTAAAACCCCAATTGCCAGATCCAGCACCAAATTATAATCATGCTCATTACTTTAAATTAAAATCAAATGTTGCCTTGTAGACCAGCACCCAAACGTGTTCTTTGTCGTTCAACCCCTTTTTTAGACATTAAAACATTCTCCAAAGCTATGAAAATTAAATACACAAACAATTGGACTCCCTAGTAGAACAAACGCCTAAGTCTGATTCCGTTCATTAATCCAATCCTAAATACTTAAATAATAATTAGCAGTGTTTTAGGAAATCTAAAAAGAAAGAAACACCCACGCCATGATTCTGACTTCTCTTTTAATAGCAGTCCTTGAAATTGTAAAGTAAAAGATTCATTTCAACAAATGTTGGACGCATGAGTAATTTATGCCAAGACTTTACACAAAATTCCTAAGCAAATTAAACATTATAAATTCATAATCATACAATACACAACGTTCATGGCAAGGCGGAGATATCACAGTATCTTTCAACAGAACATATCTTCATCTTTTAACATTAACCTCTTTACGGCTAGCTCTAACATAAGATTACTACCAAATCAGGTAACATTGAATGATATTACAAAAACTAAAAGACACTGATGACAACATGCTTTTTGAATGAGCCCTTTATCTACAGAATCTTAAACTCCCCTCAAATTATATATGGGAACAACAAATTCTATAAGCTAATCTAGACATTTAACTAAGGAGACGAAGAACAGAAGCTACAAAAAAACATGCAAAAGAAAAATAAAACTAGGCTTGTATAGAAAGATCTTGAAAACATGCTGTGAACTTAATTTCCATTCAACCTTCAAATCAGGCCATCAAACAATGTAAAATTCATAGAATCATGTACCTAGAAATGAATAGAAATAAGAGGTAGAGGGTTAGTGATCACGCCCAACTATGCCTTATAAAAAGGACTCTGCGGACGCTACAAATATAATCCAAGTATTACGCTCGGGGTCGAATCCTCAGAGAGTTAACCTATCACCTACTATCTTCAGACCCACTAACTCTTCAGAATCAGCTTACCAAATATTCAAAATTCAATTGAGTGTTTCCTTAATAACTACTTTTGTAGAAAGCTAAATAACTATAAAATAAACTAAATGCCGCTGACCTTGTTCCACTCTCACCATCGGCGCGTGTAAGCCACTTCCCTTCATGCAACCTTGAGTTGTCCGAATACACCCCATGTGAGGATTCAAAAAGGTCGTTGAAATTCGATAGAAACATGCTTATTTATAGAGAAAGGCATTGTCCTGAGAAGAATGAGTTATTAAAGTGCAGAATTCCGGCACCTTTTGGTTATAAACAGCCGTTCAGGTGGCCGGCAAGTCGTGACTCGGTTTGGTATGCGAATGTTCCGCATAAACATCTTACGGTAGAGAAAGCTGGTCAGAATTGGGTCCGGTTTAAGGATGACCGGTTCACATTCCCCGGCGGCGGCACCATGTTCCCACGTGGCGCCGATGCTTATATTGATGATATCGGAAAGTTGATCAATCTTAAAGATGGTTCCATCAGGACCGCCATTGATACCGGTTGTGGGGTAAGTTTTATTATTAGTTTATTGAATTCGTTTGGACTTTTCCTTTTGGTGTTTGTATGTTTAATGACTTGTATTTGGAGAATATTTTCCAAATAAGTTTTCTGGTATTAATTTGGTTAGCAAAATCAAAAGTATTTTTAAAAAAAATTATTAAATATTGATAATTATGGTAGCATATCAAATAGGACTAGTGTTTCGACTGAAAATTTTGAGTATTAGATGAGTCATCATAAATTGATTAGTTTTACATTTACATCAACCTATCTCAACCCTCCTTCTTTATTCGTATGTGGGTACGTTTGGGGTTGACAATGTGAGCAAACATGGAGTTAAAAATTTGAGTATTATTGATAGTACTAACTTATTGTCTCTCCTGTTGATGTCTTGAGCCGAGGGTCTCCTGGAAACAGCCTCTCTGTCCACGGGGTAGGGGTAAGGTCTGCGTACATATTACCCTCCCCAGACCCCACTTGTGGGATTATACTGGGTTGTTGTTGTTGTTGTTGTTGTAAACAATAATGAGAAAAAGCTAAGGTACTGATTTCCCCTATTGATGGAATCCCTTCTATTTATGCTCATACAAATTCACCAATACTTCTCTATCAATCATGAACGCTAATCTTACCGTAAATCTCTCCCGAGTAATCACAGTAATTTACTATTGCACTCTCCCGAGTTACACTAACTTACTTTAATTAACACAGTTCACTTTAGATTACACCCAAGGCTTCGTTATCTCTAATCCTGCCTTTAAACCTGCAATTATAGATTCCTCTAATAATCTAGGAGTGGTGTTGTTCAACAATAATCTAAATATGCACTCTTTTCCAAGTTATGCACACTAAATAGGCACAACTAATTGAGGATCCTGTCAATTAACTACAACAACACGAAGTTGAACAAATAGAGATTAAACTAGCACTTTGTATTCATATAAACAAGAAGTTCATCACCCAATAGGTTCCTTCAAAACCTTAGACAAGGAATTTAGCTACTCATGGCTATGGGTAAATAAACTAAAATAGAATTCATCATAAAAAACAAAAGAAAAGAAGAAAGGTGTTTGGAGAAATCTCTCACAATAGTTTTCCTTGCAAAAGTACTCTAAAATTCAATACAAGCCTCCTTTGGGCGAAGTCCAATGTTTTAAATAGGGTTTAGGTCTAAAAAATTCCGTTTTTACACTTTGACCCTTGAAGTTTCGTCACCTGCCGCGATCGCGGTAGAACTGCGGCCAATCAACCTCTCTGATTCTCTGAGATTCCGCATCAGCCTTCCACCGCGGTTCTGCCGTGGTCGCGGTACAACCGCGGCCAAACGGTTCCTCTGAATCCTAAGGGTTGTGTCACGACCTTAGTTCACCAATTGTGAACACGTCATGATGACACCTAGTCTTCGAGACCAGGTAAACCTAACACATTGCGGAAGTAATAAAAATTGCGAAAATTATAATCAAAACTAAATAACATGAATAATGTATACAGTTGCCGCCTGGCACATACACTTTAATACCAAACACTGAAGTAAACTCCAAGACCCCAAAACCCACGGGCAACACAGGCTATGAGAAATCTAACACTGCTCTAATCACCAGAATAGTTTAATACAAAGAAGGATCGAAATAACATCTAATAACTAGAGGTGAAATGAGAAGGAGAGTTTGCGGATCTGCGGACGTAGCAGATGTATACCTCAAGTCCCCAATACGCTCCCTGACAGCTACTGATGGTATGCCTGCTCAGAAGCACCTAGATCTGCACTTGAAAAACATGCGCAGAAGAGGCGTGAGTACACCACAGCGGTACTCAGTAAGTGTCAAGCCTAACCTCGGTTGGGTAGTGACGAGGTAAGGTCGGGGCCCTACTGAGATAGAAATAATAAAATAACAAGATATTAATAGTATTGAAGTCTAATGAGAATTAATGAACACAACTATGTTATAGGGCATATCAATGAAATATAGTACTGCAGGACAAAATAGAAACACAGAGTAAATACAGCAAAATTTCAAGAATACCAACAAGGGCCTTCCAAGATACCGTCCTGTAGCCCTTTTCTCATATCAATATCAAAGAATCTCCCGGGATACCGTCCCGTAATCAAATCATCAGTGTACAAGGGGATCTCCCGGGATACCGTCCCGTAGTCCCGAAATAAAAGTGCAGGGGGATCTCCCGGGTACCGTCCCGTAGTCCCAAAATAAAATGCAGGGGGATCTCCCGGGAATCGAATCCGTAGTCCAAAAGTAAAAGTGCAGGGGGATCTCCTGGGAATCGAACCCGTAGTCCCAAAATAAACAAACAAGGGGGAACTCCCGGAATCCCTCATCCGTAGTCCCAATGTAAATGCACACCCAACATCAGAGAAATATTCATAAATTTAAGTACAACAGTACAAGACATCAAAGAATACTGGCCTAACATGCTCCACGTAATCACAGTCGAGACAATTTAAACAATTAGGCAGCTTGGATCAATTAAACATGCTCTTCTATGCTAGCACAGACTGTAAAAACAAGTACAGTAAGGCAAATATGAAAGAGAATCCAAATCAAGTAATTAAGTAAAAATCTGGGTTTTCAACAATTTGCTCAAGTACGCGCTCGTCACCTCACGTACCAGGCATTCAATTACCAATTATCACATCCTAAGGGATGAAGTCCCCCACACAAGGTTAGGCAAGCCACTTACCTCGAACCGGTGCGAAATCAACTAGGGAGCGATGCCCTTGCCACGAGTATCCGACTCCGAGTGGCCCAAATCTATTCAAACCAATTTCATATTGTAAATAATATTGCAATTAACTGATTCCACTAACAAAATCAAAACTAGGGCGCAAAAATATGTAAAATGACCAAAATGCCCCTCCATCCAACATCTCGAAATCAAAATATTTTCACATTTTTAGAACCCTCATACTCTCACGAGTCTAATCATGTAAAAATCTCCCAAATCGGAGGTTAAATGCCCTTTCAAATCGTCACTATTAGGTTTAAGGATTTTACCCCAAGTTTTATTCAAAATCCGAAATTAAAGGTTGAAATCACGATTAGATTAGTGGGTTTTAGTCATAGAGGAGTAAGGAATCTTTACCCAATAGTTGCCTCTAAAAATCCCTCGAAAAATCTCCCAAAACCGAGCTCTCTAGCTTGAGTTTTTGTAAAAATGGAAGAAGGGTTCGTTCTGAAATGTTTATATCTACCCAGGGATTTTCTTCAATACGATCGCATAAGAAGGGATGCGAAAGCGTAGAGTGAAAATTGAAGGCCTGGAAAATGGTCTACGCAAACACAGGGATGGGCCTGTGATCGCGAAAGGGAAGGAAACAGACCTATGCGATCGCATTAAAGGCCCTGCGATCGCGGAGAAGGGGAAACAGAAGCTATGCGATCGCAGGAGGAGATACACGATCGCATTGAAGGGAAAGGGCCACCTCTGAAATTCCACTATGCGATCGCATGAATGAGGATGCAATTGCAGAGAGTAAAAGTCTGTAACATCAACAACAAAAAATCTGCAACTATTTTTCAATACAAAATGCCCCGTTGGGCATCCGAAACACATCCGAGGCCCCCGGGACCTCAACCAAACCTATGGACATATCCCATGACATCATTCAAACTTGTACCAATCCTTTAACAACCTAAAACAATGCCGGAACCTCAAATTAATCAAAGATTTGGACTTAAAAACTTCAAAACTTAACCAAACTCGCTTTTGATAGAAAACCTATCGAAAACTTGTCCGAAAAACCTGAAATTTTGCATGCACATCCAAAATGACATGATGAAGCTACAGCAGCTTCCAGAATCCCAAACCGACCCTCGGATAAAAAATTTACTATCGGACCGGAACTTCAAAAAAATTGAAACTTCGGCATTTCAAGCCTAAATGAGCTACGGACCTCCAAATAACATTCCGAACACGTTCCCAACCCCGAAATTACCTAACGGAGCCATCGGATTTCTATTCCGAGGTCGTCTTCACACTGTTCCGAATATGAACTATTTTACAACTCTTAAACTCTCATTTAGGGACTAAGTGTCCCGAAACACTCCAAATCCTAATTCCGAACATCCCGGCAAACCAAAATAGCAGAAATGAACTTAGGGAAAGCAACTAATGGGGAATCGGGGCGTAAATTCCAAAAACGACCGGCCGGGTCGTTACAAGCTGGTATGACGTGACTTCAATAGAAATTTGCATATTTGGCCTCTTTTCTCCAATATTAACTCCAAAATTGCTCCTTAGCCATTTACCACCTACAAATCTTGAAAAACACTAATAAGAGCATTTTGTTGTCATATTTATCATCAAAACAATATAAGAAGGTGATTATTTAAGGCGCGATTATAGTCAAATTCACTTATTATCAGTTAACAATAGCAATAGCAGAATTCAGCACCAGCAGAACCGATTTCAAAGAAAATATAATGTGCAGCAGGTCAAAAACCAGTTTCAATCTAGCAATAACCACAGCAAGCTTCAGTTCAAACTTTTTAAAATTCAAATTTAGTCCATTTTACCACCAGATGAATTAGAAAGTGTTTCAGAAATTGAAACTTTAGAAATCAGAGAAAATACTCAATGGAACAGTGACCTTTTGGAAATTTTTTGCTGTTTTTTATTTTTTTTTGAATTTTATGCCTTCAAAATCTTCTCAATTCTCTCTGTTATTTCTCTATTTTTCTTATCTCTTTCAAGCTCTATTCTCTTATTGTTTTTCTCTCTGTTTTCTTTCCCTAAACTCTTAATTCTTTTCACTTTTTAGTATTTTCAAAGTTCTTTTTTCTTTTGCAGTATTTTAGAGTGTTCTTTTATGTTTTTTTCCCTAAAACCTCTGTTCTTTCAGCCTTTAAATAGGCACCAACTTAGTGCCTTCCTATTCATAAATGCCCCTTCCCTTATTTTTTATTAATTCCACTCAACTTAGTTTCTTTAATTAATCAGTAGTGCATTCCTAAACCCTACCACTTATTAGCAGCCTCCTAATTCAATTATTGACAGGTTTCCTAATCCAATTTTCCCAAACTATCCCTCAAAGCTTCTGTTATCACCCCCTGAACCCAGACAACCCAGGTCCAATTGACCCAATTTAATGGGTCTGACAACCCAAGGTAAACCCTCATCCGTTCCTTTAATTCTTCAGAACCCAATTAAAATCTAATACCATTTTAAAGACTGACCTAAAACTAACTAGAAGAAAATCACAGAAACCTCAAAACCAAAGTCCAAAACCAAAAGAAAAAATAAAATTGAGTTAACTAATTTTAAATAATAACAAAATAAATATGCTAATTTATCAAACAAATCATGCATGGAAAATATTGACAAACAGCATTTAATGAGGAAACAGAAGCACTGACAGAGAAAAGAGATGAATAGAGATGACTTAAAAGAAAAATACAAGAAAAGAATTAAAAAAACATGTGAAAATACCTAAACGGGCTGGCCAAGCCTTGAAGTTCTTCCTTAGCCTCTCAATTTTGAATGAAAGGGGTCTCAATCATGTGTTCTCAGATGAAAACACATGACCAAGGTCCATTTCAGTCATAATCATCACCAAATCTGCCGATTTTAGAGTTTGACAATTTAGGTGTCATCTTCGACTTAAGATTCTATGAGTTTGGGGAATATTCGAGGGAAAAGAGTTATGTATTTGGAAAGAGGGGAGGAAGGGGGTTCTAGGGTATTATTTTGGTGGTGAATGGAGGTGGTACCGCCATCCTAAGGCGGTGGGGGTATGGTGGTGGCATTAGGGTTTAGGTTTGGTCTCTGGTGTGAGAG
>MU708943.1:0-39946 GCA_026770625.1 Nicotiana glauca | reverse complement strand
TTATTCCGGTTTTTTTATTAAAAATGAGGGGTTTGATCTCAAACATTCGATTCAAAAGATATCAATGGCTCAGATCTCCTACTTGTTTCACAACGACGTCATTTGGGATCAAAACGGGGTCGTTTGGTCGCTTGAAGAGATGGATCGGGTTAGGGCAGGTCTGGGCCGGATTGGGGCGGGTTTGGACTGGTATTCAATTGAGCCTATTGGATTAAATTGATTTTGGGCCGAAGACCCGACTTCTATTTCTTTTTTGCTTTTTTTGATTTTTTATAAAATCTTTTTAAATTAAAATAAAATACAAACCTAAATTAATTCCTAATCAACAACCCCAGTTTGATCCCAACAAGTGAGGTCTAGGGAGGGTAGTCTGTACGCAGGCCTTACCCCTACCTAATTCAGGTAGAGAGGCTGTTTCCAATAGACCCTCGGCTAAGGAAGGGCAAGAAGAAGAAGAGGAAATCAAGGGAGGAAGAAAGATGGAATATAAAAGGAAAAAAGGGAAAGATAAAGGATAAATGGCACCAAATAATAGCAACAGGGAATACAATACCTGAGGCGAACAAAACCACATAACATAATAAAAATCTAAGAATATGAAGGGACATGCTTACTACTAATACTATCGGTGAACAACTATAAACTACCAACTAACCTTCTACCTTAATCCTCGACCTCCACACTCTCCTATCAAAGGTCATGTCCTCAGTGAGCTGAAGCAGCGCCATGTCCTGCCTAATCATCTCTCCCTAATACTTCTTAGGCCTACCTCTACCTCTTCGCAAACTTTCCATGGCCAACCTCTCATACCTCCTAACTAGGGCATCAATTCTTCTTATCTTAACATGTTCGAACCATCTCAGCCTCGACTCCCGCATCTTATCCTACACGGAGGCTACTCCCACACTGTCCCTGATATCTTCATTCCTAATCATATCTCTCCTGGTACACCCACACATCCATATCAACATCTTCATCTCTGCTACTCTCATCTTCTGCATGTGGGAGTTCTTGACTGGCCAACACTCAACCCCATACAGTATAGTCGGTCGAACCACCACTCTGTAAAACTTACCCTTAAGTCTTTGCGGCACCTTCCTATCATACAAAACACCGTAAGCGAGCCTCCACTTCATCCATCCCGCTCCAATACGATGAGCGACATCTTCGTCAATCTCCCCATTACCCTAGATAATAGACCCGAGATACTTAAAACTCGCTCTCTTGGGGATAACTTGAGCATCAAGCTTAACCCTTACATCTGCATCATGGACTCCATCACTAAACTTGCACTCCAAGTATTTCGTCTTGTTTCTACTTAGTTTGAAACCTTTAGACTCCAAGGTCTGCCTCCAAACCTCCAACTTCGTGTTAACTCCGCTACACGTCTCGTCAATCAACATTATATCATTAGCAAATAGCATGCACCAAGGCACCTCCCCTTGGATGTGACGCGACAATACATCTATCGCCAACACAAATAAAAATGGGCTAAGAACTACAACTCAAAATTATAATTACCACAACTAAATGAAATACCAAATTACAAGAATTACAAATCAAAAATTAAAATTAAAAAGCAAAAGTAAACTATTTTATGGTTTTTTCCATTTTATGAAATAACTAATTTGCTAATTAATCCTAAAATGAAGAATTAAATCCCAAGCAAATGTAGCATATTTTTTTGTATTTTTCATTAATTGAACCAAATTAACATGTGCAGAGGAATGCAAACAATTGACAAAAAATGCTATAAAATCTACGAAATTGCAAACAATGGGAAAATTTACCTTGTTTTTTGAATTTGTGGAAGAAAATCATATAGGGCAAAAATCATGTGCGGGGAAAGGCAGTGCAACAAGGTCAGCAGCCTATCATTAGAGCACCAGTTGTCCGGCCACCCAAAGGTGGAGGGCAGGTGGGTAGGGGTCATCTTATAGGTGGAGGCCAGTCATGCAGCACTTCACCTAGGTTGTATGCTTTTTCGGCCATACCTGATGCAGTTGCCTTTTTTTAGCAAATATACCACTAGGTCGGTTGCCTAGTGGCTAATATATAAATCAAAGAAAACTAAGATCCAATGTTTACAATTTGGAAACACAAACCTCAAAAATGTTTAGAACTAATGATATAGTTAATATTGTGAAATAAGCTAACATAGGCATTAGATGCAGTGGCCTTAAATATCGTGATCACATGTATTATTTATATCTGCAGTAGGAATGCTTCAGTACTATTTGATCCAAGGTCCATCAATTCATATGTGTCATTTCTCTTTTCTCATTTCATGGATATTCTATGGGTACTACTGTTTAAGTGTCCACTCCGGTGGGCGACTCTATTGTTGTGGATCGGGTTCTAGTCCTAGAATGTTACATTATGTGGCTATGAGGCTACATCGGATCTTCTACTACTTTATATGATCGACTTTGAGGTCATCCTGGGCATGGACTAGTTATCTTCATATCATGCCATACTTGATTGCTATGCCAAGACTATTACCCTGTTAATGCCAGAGTTGCCTAGGTTGGAGTGGAAGGGTTCGTCTGTTAGAACACCTAGTGGGATCATTTCTTTTATGAAGGCTCGACACATGGTCGAGAAGGGTTATTTATCTTATCTAGCCTATGTTCGGGATACTGCCGTAGTGATTCCGGCGATTGATTTAGTACCCGTAGTCCGAAATTTCTCCGATGTGATTCCTTCCAATCTTCCAGGCATGCCACTAGATCGTGATATCAATTTCTGCATTGATTTGGCTCCAGTTACCCAATCTATATCTATCCTACTGTACCATATGGATCCGAAATTGTTGAAGGAACATCTTGAGGAGTTTCTAGCAAAAGGGTTCATTAGGCTGAGTGTATCGCCTTAGGGAATACTAGTGTTGTTTATGAAGAATAAAGATGGGATTATGCTGATGTGCATTGATTAACACCAATTGAACAAAGTTACCATTAAGAACAAGTACCCGTTACCACGTGATGATGATTTGTTTGACCAGTTTCAGAGTGCTAGGGTGTTCTCTAAGATCGACCTGAGGACGAGGTACCATCAGTTGAAGATTCAAGACTCAGATGTTCCGAAGACTATTTTCTGGACTAGATATGGCCATTATGTGTTTCTAGTGATGTCCTTTGGCTTGACTAATGCCTCAGTGGTGTTTATGGATTTTATGAACAAGGTGTTCATTCTATATATTGGTTTATTCGTCATCATCTTCATTGATAACATTTTGATCTACTACCGCAGCATGGAGGAGTACGAACAGCATTTAAGAGTGGTGCTTCAAACCATGTAGGAACAGAAGTTATATGACAAGTACTCCAAGTTTGCATTTTGGCTATATTCTATAGCATTCTTGGGGCATGTTATATCAATCAAGGATATTAAGCTGGATACCAAGAAGATTGAGGCAGTTCAGAGTTTGCCTCGTCCTACTACGACGACGGAGACTAGGAGCTTCTCGGGGTTAGCAAGTTATTATCACTGAGTTGTAGAAGGATTCTCATCCATTACAGCACCTTTGACTAGATTTACCAAGAAGGGTGCTCCATTTTGTTGGTTTGATGATTGTGAGGTGAGCTTCTAGAAGCTCAAGACAGCTTTGACTACTACACCGATTTTAGTGTTGTCTTCCAGTTCGAGAGGTATACTATGCATTGAAAAGCTTCACATGTTGATTTTGGTTGTGTATTGATGCATGACAGATGAATTACTGTATATGTTTCACGTCAAATGAATCCCCATGAGAAGAATTAACATGTACACGATTTGGAGTTGGCCGCTATTGTTCATGCTTTTAAGATCTAGAGGCATTATCTTTATAGAGTGTCATGTATGTCTTACACCTACCATCATAGCTTGTAGCATTTTTTCAAGTTGAGGGATCTCAATTTGAGGTAGCGCATGTGGCTTGAGCTACTGAAGCATTATGATATTACCATTCTTTACCACTCGAGCAAGGTGAATGTGCTTGTGGATGCCTTGAGAAGGAAGGCGGAGATTATAGGTAGTTTGGTATTTATTTTAGCAAAGGAGAGTCCATTAGCTTTGGACATTTAGTCCTTAGCTAACAAACTTGTGAGGTTGGATATTCCAGAGCCTAGCTGAGTTCTTGCATGCGTCGTTGCCTAGTCTTCACTACTGGAGCAGATCAAGTCTTGACAGTTTGATGATCCGTAGTTGTTGGTTCTAAGAGAGACGCTACTACAGGGTAGTCCCAAGGAGATTATTATCGGCAAGGATGGTGACTTGGGAATTTAGGGTCGTTTATGTGTTCTTGATGTTGATGTCTTGAGGGAGAGGATCTTGGATGAGGCACACAATTCCCGATATTCTATTCATCCAGGTGCTACGAAGATGTATCGTCAACTGAGGAAGCATTATTGGTGGCAACGAATGAAGAAGGACATAGTTGAGTATGTTGCGAGGCATGTAGATTGTCAACAGGTTAAGTATGAGCACCAGAGGCCATGTGGCATACTCCAGCAGATGACTATACCTGAGTGGAAATGGGAGCTCATTACTATAGACTTCGTGGTTGATTTACTACAGACCTTGTAAAAGGTTGATGCAGTTTGGGTCATTATCAACAAGAGTGTTATGTGAGGAGGCTTTCAGGCCTCGAGTGTTATGAGTGCTTTCTGTACTATGCATGGATCGGGCTGCACGCCGCAACGGTGTGATATTGATATTACGCTTGGGCTGTAGGAGCCCCTCCGGAGTCTGAACCCCCACAGTGAGTGCGGGGTACCCAAATGGATCGGGCTACACACCGTAGCGGTCATATACATTGCATTGCATTAATACATTTACTCCTATTTGTACCACACGGCATGACATTTATTTTCCACACAATTAAGAGGTTTCTTGATCAAACTAGTTATATTAAAGGTTGATTGTACTAAAGCTTCCTTGGCCAAGACGTGTGCCACCTTGTTTCCTTCACGAAAAGTAAGCTTCATTCTGGTCTCTCCCCTCTCCATTAGCTTGTCCATTAAGTACCTAAATTCATCAAGCAAATTCTTGTAAGTAGGGTAGTCCTCTTTAATAAAACGTATTACCTCCGTAGCATCTGTCTCAATTTCACATGGCATGAAATTCCCTTACATGGTTATGTGTTAAGCTTGCCGAAAGGCTAGTAACTCTGAATGTATTGGTGAGGTACATTCACATTTAGCGTTGAACCCCAATATCCAATCTCCATTGTTATTTTGTATGACTCCACTAATGTCACACTGCATATTTTCTTCATTGAAAGCACCATCAATGTTAATCTTGTACGTTGATGCCATTTTACGTTAACTTTGATAGGGGACGTAACATTTTGTTTTGTAGTGGCTAATAACTGGTATTCTTGTGCTAGCTTAAAAACTTCACTAGTGTTTATCTTGTTAGCAGTGTTATTAATATTATTATCATTCCTAGTGTTCCAAATAGATCATAAAGCAAACGGAAAGGCATTTTCCCAATTTGTAGTGTTGTTTTAAGCCTGAGGGGATTTGTCCCTTAGGAAATCTACCCAATGTTCTTGAGGTATAGGGGTGATAAAAGGTACTCCTATAGATGCCCAAAACATTTTAGCTACTTTGCATTCCCAGAATATGTGAAGTAGAGATTCGTTTGTTTTACAAATAAGGCAATTTGTGTCAATGTTGACACCTATTTTCCCTAGGTATTCTCTAGTAGGTCGCCTGGAGTGACAACATTTCCATATAAAAAATTGGATTTTCCTAGGGCACTCTAACTTCCATACCCAATCAAAATTGTAGCCCGTGTAATTATAGTTTTCACAAATTCTATTATCAATAAGTTTATAACAGGAATAGGTTGTAAATATACCAATAGTGTTGTTCGACCAGACAATGTTATTCCCTTGACTTTTGTAAGTCGTTAGGGAGTGTATGCTATTGAGGATATTGATGGGGAGATTAAAGAAAATTGGAGACATATCCCACTCATTCTGGCTCTTCATGTCTTTTAGAGTAAGTTCACTTTCTTTTTTATTGAGGGGGCATATAACATTCATCCTTAGTGATCCAAACTTTGGAATCCAGTTTGTGTCCCAAATGGACATATTAGGATTGTTTTCTATTGGCCATCTAATGCCCTCTTTACAATAATTCTAACCTTTTAAGATGGTTTTCCAAGTGTGAGAGGTATTATTAGTCGATTTTGATAGATTGTAATAGCTACTAATAACACGTACCCAAATAGAAGAGTGGTTATTAAGAAGCTTCCACACTAGACTTGTAAGCAGGGTAAGGTTTTTGTTCTTAGCTTTTCTAATTCCCAGCCCCCCATCTCTTTGGGCATTGTAACCTTATCCCAATTAATTAGGTGAATCTTCTTTCTTTCAGTGGTAGTAACCCATAGGAAGTCCCTTTGAATTTTGTCAATTTCTTGGAGTGTTCTACTAGGGAGCATTGACAATTGCATTTGGCGGTTAGGGATTATGTTAAGAGTGGATTTAATAAGGGTACACTTACCTGCTATATTGAGCCAATTTGCATTCCAAATGTTTAGCCTAGCCCTCATTTTCTCTATTCAAGGTAAATAATCCTTATGCTTAGAGGGGTGCCACTCATTGGGAAACCTAGGTAGCTACCAAAATCCTGACTGGCCTTAATTTCTAACAGGGAGGTGATCCAATTACACATATCCTTTGTGCAATTCTTAGATAGAAGTAATTTAGGCTTCTCTTTGTTGATGTTTAGGCCAGATAAATGGCAAAAGATATCCATATTTTGTTTCATTGGAGTAATTGCTTTTTTATTAGTTCTTCACATTAGGGTAAGATCATCAGCAAAAAATAAATGGGATTGGGGAGGGGGAGGGCTTTGCCTATTTAATAGAATAGGATCCCATCGAAGAGTGTCAACTTGATGCTCAATATTTTTTGAAAGCATGTCCATGCATAAAATGAAAATGTAGGGTGACATTGGGTCCCCTTGACTAATACCTCTTGAGGGGCAGAAGTACCTAGTCTTATTGCCATTAACAAGGATTGAGATGGAAGTAGAAGAAATGCAATTCAGAATAAGAGTGAAAATATTAGGAGGGAATTTATGGAATCTTAGGGCTTGGTAAACAAACGACCATTTCAATTTGTCAAATGCCTTTTCCAGGCCCAGCTTTAGGAGCCAATTTCCTTCCCTTTCTTTCTTATTAAAACATTTGAGGACTTCCTGAATAATGATGGCATTATCACTAGGTCGTCTATGTTTGACAAAGCTAGTTTGGTGTTCACTAAGCATTTTACTAAGGAAAGGCTTAAGTCTGTTAGCAATTAATTTGGTGATTACTTTGTAAAGGGTGTTACAAAGACTAATAGGTCTAAAGTTTTGTAGTTTGTTAGCATTATTAAATTTAGGAATTAAACAAACATAAGTCTTGTTAAGGTCACTCGGAATTTTCTTTGAGCAGAAAATCTCTTGACATAAATTAATGACTTTATGACCTAGAGTAGGCCAGAATTTTTGAAAAAAAAAGGGTCCGTTGTCATACCTTCTTTTTTACACACCTACCCCGAAGGATAAATGTATAAGGGAGTTTTTCCATTGAAAGTGACATTATTTAAATTGGGATTATTTTTTTATTTTTGAGAGTCGCCACTTGGGATAGGATTGCCTTTTGGTGTCCCAAGACACCCGAGGGAAGGTGTTAGGCACCTCAGGATCCCGTGGTTCTAGTACGGTCGCTTAAATTATTATAAATGGCTAAAAAATCTGATTTTTATACATATTCCAACCTATAGTGTAATTTTATAATTATTTACCTTTTTGTATCAATTATTATTTTTATTTAAGAAAATGAACGCCGTTTAAGAACGTGTTTTCGGATCACGTCACATGAAATGCACCCGGATCCTCCACACATTCCTATTCAATGTTTTTGGATTTGGATTTGGGTTGCATGAAATGCACACCCGTATTTAAGAAGGTAAAATTATTAAAAATGCGCCTAAAAGTGACTAACGTATTGTTATGTTTTGGGATGGCCGTGAAATTTGTTAAACGGCCCGTCTCGAATTTCTAAGTATTTTTAATTAAATAATTAATAAGGGCCCCGCAATTTATGGGTTTTGTTTAGCGAGGCTCATCTCATTTTTTATTTAAAGGCCAATCTAAAGCAACTAAGATTTATATTTATTACTTGTCTCTAAAGGTCAATTAATTTACATTTATAAACTCGGGCCTCGAATTCAAGTCCGAATTCAAATAAAAGGGAAGACCCTTTTAGCTTGAACCCGCTACCTAATTCGAAACCCGATTTTATATTTGCCCATTAATCCCCATATTCCTAGTATGATTTTTAGTGAATTTCAGCTTCCAACATTTTCTGGCCTTGAAAATTTGGCCCATACCTAGAATTTAATCAGCCATGCCCTATGAGAGGCTAGGCCATTATGGACTATACAAGTCATTTTGGGCCTGTACAAATACTGGGCCTGAAAATCAGCCCAAGCTAGAGATGCCACACAATTGGCACTAATCCACTACAATGTGCCTAATCTCACGAGTTGATTAAAATTAACACAGCTAGCTTCTAAATTTAATACACACATAAGAGTGCGAAATCATAGAATGAATGTAGAATTTGAATCAGGGAACTAATATACAATGAGTATGAACTAATTCGAGCGTTATCTGATATTTTTTGCATTTTTATTCTAAACCTATAAGCATGCATTACACTTTTTAAAACTCATGAACGTAAATGGCAATTTCTAACTTAAGTTGATTCACACTAATGCTGACGTTTTAATTATTTGCAGTTATTCCAGTATTGAATTACTAACTACAAATTAAGATCTAAATCTAATGTCCAATATCATATTACTACTAACATCAACCATTACTAACCACAAATACAGGCACACTAAGCTAGTGATTTTTAATAGTCCGATACAAATTAAAAATTCAAAACATTCCAAATTAAAGTAAAGGCAGTCCTAGTTACAGTCTAGTTTTTTAGTTCACCTATACATACAGGAACCACTAACCAAATTACAAAAATTATTTAAACCTACAAAAATTGTTAAAATGACAAAGCAATCGCAGAACTGGCTTCAATTTCATTTCATGTTTAGCTTATGATATACATGGACATGAGCTCAGAACGTGTACCAAGAATCAAAGTGTAACAAAATGAAGGATAGTCAGTAGCAAGTAGCAACGCAGCAGCTCAGACACAGCTCAACAAACACCAGAAACAAACCAAAACCACAAAGTAAAATCACAGCGCCAATAGTCCACCAAACAGGCTTGATAAACCAAATGATTTGAAATCATACTCAGGAAATGACTTGCTGAACTTCAGCAGATAGAACAACCCAGGACTCACTTCGTTTGACCTCAAATATGTGCAAAATCGAACTAGAACTCACAAACTGACTATGAAATAAAGCAATGCAACAATGTTTTTGATTTTTCTATTGTATTTTCTGTTGTTTTTGGTTTTTCTTTTTAAGAAAAGTTGAGATCTACAAGGAGTTTTTTATCTAATTTTGAAGTTCAGATCTGTGGAGTTGAAAGAGATTTTGGGGGAATTTTTGGGTTCCAAACTTGTGGACTTTTTCAAGGGTGTCTAAAAACTTTGTGGAATTTTCAGAGATCAAAAAATTGTTAAACAAGACATGTTGATGCCTTTTTATAGGCAAAATTAGGGTGCAACTTCAGATTCAAATTTTACACATTAGTCCTTCTTTTATTTCTATTTTTACCCCTTTATTTTCTGACTTGTACTATAAGTAACTACCTAACAATTTCTGAAATTATACTTGCACCCTATCTAGAGGGTTCTAGAGTGTTCTTTTGCCTATGCAATGCCTATACTACCCCTGCCTTTGTTTTAAATTTACCAATTCTAATTAAACTACCCTTTTTTCATGACTAAACTACCCCTAAAAACTCCTGAAATTACCAACTATATAAACTTATTAGTTTTACCTAAAAAAATCTAACTATAGTTAATCCTAGTGACTAAATCAGCTATAACAAATCATCCTAGCTTGAACATTGAACTAACCAATACCAATTAACATCATTGTTGAATTAAAAGCTAACCAATAAATTCATAAACTTAAATTAATCCCAAATCAGTTCTAGAAGAACAAAACAAACAAAAATCAATATGAACAAACTAAAATTTTATTTTAACAGATTTAAAGAAATTTAAACTTTATACTACTGAACTGAAAAACCTCTTATCAAACATATAAAACTCAAATAATTGTTGGAATCAAGTCAAACCCCAAATCAATATCACATGAATAAAACAAAGGAGACACCTAATTAAACTAATGACTAATTGAACCAATTAATATTGAGCATTCAAACTGAACAAAAATCAAAATAGAATCAGAATTTAAACAAAGAGATGAACAAATTAAAATAAAAATTAACCTAAACATTTAGCTAAAAATGACAGGCAAAAAAAATATCGAAATTAAGGTAACAATTGAAATTATTCAGAAGTTAGAACTACACCTAATTAAGTAGATAAATCACGAATCAACAAAAACTAAAATAGAAATGAGAAGTGGACTTACTGAACTTCAGACTTCAATGCTTAATGGATTTCTAGAAATGGACTCTAGTTAATGTTATAGGTTCGTTTTGTCAAAAACGAACTTATAACATTAACCAAAATCTCCAGAAGTAAAGAAGCTCCAGACAGGCGCAAAAATCACAAACCCTAGATGTGAACTGGGAGCTTAACCAATGAGATTCGAGAGCTTTTGGCCTGAGATTCAAGGTGAAGGGGGAATGGGGACTACGGAGAACCAATATGGGACTGTTCGGACCAACTAGGGTTTTGGGGTCCGATTTTAGATCTAATATTCGAAGAAATGCATGAGGATTCGAATGAAGCCAGCCATGGATTTGGAACGAGGACGTTGGGGAGAACACAGGGTGAAAAACTGGGGTCGTTTGGTGGTGGCGCCGCCGTGGGAGGCGGAGGCAGCACCACCGTTTTGGATTATTCGAGAGGAAAGGCTAACATTCGAGGGAAAGTATTATGGGGGTTGGAAAGAGAAGAACGTGGGGAGGCTATGGTGTAGTTTTCAGGGTGTTTGGACAACTGTCGCCGCCGCCGGCGATTTTCGGCCGGCGGCGATAGGGCGGAAATGGGGTGGAGTACGGTGAGGGTCAGAGACGGGAGGGGATGGCGGCTGAGTATGAGGAAGGAATGCTTGGTCTCTAGGGGTTTCAGACAATATTATCTAATATTGATACTAAACCTTGGCCGTTGGATTGGAGTGATGGACGGCCTGGATTGATCGATGCCAAAACGAAGTCGTTTTGTCTATTTCTGAGGTGGACCGGGTTTGGGGAGATGGGTTGGGCCAGACGTTGGGTCTTTGGGCGTTATTAAATCAAAACAACAGCCCAAATTCGAGCATTTAACAAGACTAGACTTTTCCTCTTTCTTTCATTTATTTATTTATTTTTTGTTTATATTTATTTATTTGTTATTTTTTGTACTTTTTCTGATTTTATTAAAATGCAAAATATTTAAAATAAAGACATAATATATTTTCAAGTTAAACTAATTAGTCCCTAAAATTGTTTTAAAATCTATTTCGCGACAAATTCACAATTAAACAAGTAAAATGTAAACGTGAACTATTTTTGTTATTTTCTTCATATTTTGTTCTAAAGACATCTTAACCACTAATTAATCCTAAAATATGAAACTAGATCCTAAATGTAAATGCAAAATGTATTTTTAGATTTTTCCTCTAAATTAAGTGCACAAATAAAATGCAACATTTACCAGAAAATAACACAAAATTTGCAAAAATTGTAAAAATAATAAAGAAAATTGTTTTGTTTGAATTTTGGGAATAATTAGCTTAGGGAAAAAATCACGTGCTCACAGTTGCCCCTCTTTGCCCGGAAACACAAAGAGTTTTCGTGCAAAGCCAAGTGAGCGGAAACGAGCGATTTTTGCCCGTTCGCATATTCCGTGTGAAGCATTTTTGCAAAAGCTGACCGCACCCTGCTTCAGAGGTTGCCTACATATTCTTGGCTAAACAGGAATCAGGTCAGTGTAGTTCGGGAAGGTTTGGCAGCTGGGACTACCAGGAGCTGTGATTTCACTGATGCTGCTGCTACTGCTTGTTGACCTCCTTATTACACCAAAAGGAAAATCAAAGTTAAGCTAGCTATGCCTATTAACTATGAGTTACAAGATTCCTATATATAATTCTCTCGAAACTGGATCTTGAGTCTTAGCTAATGTAGTTGTGGACTTTGATATGAATCTTGATGTTCGCAAGTTATAGGTGTTTGCTTCTTCATGCAGCATTGGGTCAAGACAGGATCAGCGGAGCTTGTGACTTTAATTGGATTTTGAGCCATCCGCACCCTTACTTGCTTCACGTTTGAATTCATTTCTTTTATTCTTTTTCTTCTTTTCTTGATTTTGAGATTTATTCCATTGGTCATCTCGCACCTTGTGTCTTGAGATCAACCTGCTTAAGATACCAAAACAAGCAAACGAACGAAATTTTCTGCCCCAGTTTTCATTAGGAAAATTTTGTGAGTTAGTTGTGACATATTTCTAAGCAATTAAATCAGGATTGTGTATCTTTGTGAATGAATCCAGGTTATGCTAGAAAATGACCAAAAAGGGTCTCGGGTTATCCCAGGACTTGGGAAGAAACAAGGCTCCTTGGGTTATGCCAGGACTTAGAAAGAAAAGGCTCCTTGGGTTATTCCAGGGAGGTCCACGGGTTATGCCGAGATTTAAAAAGAAAAGGCTCCTTGGGTTATGCCAGGGAGGTCCATGGGTTATGTCGGGATAAAAGAAAATGGTCCTTGGGTTATGCTAGGGAGGTCCACGGGTTATGTCGGGATAAAAAAATGGTCCTTGGGTTATGCCAGGGAGGTTCACGGGTTATGCTGGGATAGATGAAAAAAGCCCCTTGGGTTATGCCAGGGGGATCCTCAGGTTATGCCGGGATTTAGAAAGAGAAAGCTCCTTGGGTTATGCCAGGGAGATCCTCGGGTTATGTCGGGATTTGAAAAGAAAAAGCCCCTTGGGTTATGCCAGGGAGATCCACGGACTATATCAGGATTTGGAAAGAAAACGCTTGGGTTATTCCAGGGAGGTCCACGGGTTATGCCGGGATTTGGAAAGAAAAGGATCCTTGGGTTTTGCCAGGGAGATCCTCTGTTTTTGGCCGGGATTTGAAAGAAAAGGTATGTGCTACTATGATTTGTTTTTCTTTTGGGGTTTTCATTTTCATTTCTTTGTTCTTCTTCTTTTTCTCCTTCTTTTCTTTTTCTTTTTATGTTTCCCTTTTTATTTAGAAGAACGCACGAAAGAATTTCGGGAAACTTCCCTTTCTGTCACTTTCCTACAGGAAAGTTGTTTCGGCGCTTGCGCATTTATTTCTTTTTGGGTTGCACCTGCTTCTTGCACGGTTTCCCTGAATAAGACATGTTTTCATCAAAGAACAATTTGTTAGTTTGAAACGGTGATTGGTTTTGTGGCCTTGATCATCCTATTTGCTTGATCCCGGCCCCTTTTCCGTTGAGAACTTCGTTGCTTGATGGCTTCGAGGGTAAATTGCCTTTTAAAACCGACCAGGTTCAACTCTCAGGGTTTCATTATGACTCGCCCATGTGGGCTCTGTCCTTTTCACTTTATTCTTCCTTCGGGACCTTTGTCTTTGACTTTCTTTCTTTTCAGATGTCTTTGCTTCGAGAACATCAAACATTATGGTCAGTCGGGATTGGCCTGACACACTCGCTGAGCCTGGGCATTTTCTTTGACTCTGACCAGAGTGAGCCTGATAGAACCAATCCTGCCACCTTTCTTTGTAGTAATTTCGGAATCAGTGTTAAACCGAAAGGGATTCAAGGAAGAAATATACAAAAAGCAAGTGAATGAGTTTAAAGAGAAGCATCCCTTTCAGGGGGAAAAGAAGGACTTATCTGGGGTGCATGTTGGCTTCAAATGAACATGACATGCTTCTTGGACTGGACGCCCGACCCACACAAACTTTCCAGCTTCTCGTGAACCCATTGATCCGCATTTCAAAACCAGGGAACCTTGCCAGGACTCTTTTAGTGATGAGATGTCTTCTTTTCGGCCGACAGCGCCCTTTGCGGGTTTTCGCCAATCGACCTCTCTTATTTCTCTTCTCACCGTCGCCCGATAGTGCTCTTTGCGAGTTTTCACCAAGCGGACTCTCTCATTTTCATTTTCTCTACTCACCATCGCCTTATGGTGCCCGAAGGTTTTCACCGATAAGACTCTCTCATTTTCAATCTGATTCCAACAATGATATTTTTCACTTCCCTACCTTTGCCAATTGATCGGAAGGACTTGGACAAGGTTTTTGGGGTAAAACGGATTTTGGGTGGAACTACAACTTTGGAACCATTTCGGCGGTCTCATGGCCGAACCATTATATCCTCTGCCCCAGTTTCAATTTTTGGAGGAATTGGGATTTTTGTTTTGGTGTGACTGAACCTCAGGGAGAGGTTGCCTACGTACCCTTTCGGGATAAACTCAAAACGTAGTTCAGGCAGATAATTTTGTTTTTGTTGTTTTTGTTTTGTTTTTCATTTCTTCTTTTTTTTCTTTTCTTTTTCTTTTTCTTTTTTTTCTTTTTATTTGTTTTTCTTTTCTTTCTTTTTTTTTCTTTTTCTTTTCTTTTCTTTTTCTTTTTCTTTTTTTTTCATGCTTTCGGGTTCCAAAGAGGGTAATCAAAGAAACGGAATTGGCTCAAAGGGTTTATGAAGGATTGATAGTGTTTGGGGTAGCGGAAAGGAAAGCCTTTGTCATCTCAATTGCACAAAAGCCAGCACCCCACGAGGTCTAGACATAGTACCTTTTTACTGCATCCGCATTGACTGCTGTTTCAGGATCATTTCCTTCAATGTCTCCTAGATACACTACTCCTTTTGGCAAAATTTTTTGGATTATATATGGACCTTTCCAATTGGGAGCAAACTTTCCTTTTGCGTCTTGGTGATGAGGGAGAATGCATCTGAGCACAAGCTGTCCCACTTCAAAGTTCCTGGGACGTGCTTTCTTGTTTTAGGCGCGGGCCATTCTTTGTTGATACAATTGCCCGTGGCACACTGCGGCCATCAATTTTTCATCAATTAGTGACAGCTGCTCCAGTCGGGTTTTAACCCATTCACTGTCCTCTATTTCTGCTTCAACGATTATACGAAGCGAAGGGATTTCTAGTTCTGCAGGTATGACTGCTTCGGTTCCATAAACCAACAAGTATGGGGTGGCTCTGATTGATGTACGCATTGTAGTGCGATACCCGAGTAACGCAAAAGGCAGCTTTTCATGCCATTGCCTGGAGTTTTGAATCATCTTTCTCAAAATCTTCTTAATGTTTTTATTTGCTGCTTCGACGGCACCATTGGCTTTTGGTCGATAAGGGGTAGAGTTTCTGTTCATTATCTTGAATTGTTCACATACCTCTCCTATCAAACGACTATTCAAGTTCAACGCATTGTCGGTAATGATAGTTGCAGGAATACCAAAGTGACAAATGAGATTGGAATGTACAAAATCTACCACAACTTTCTTGGTAACCGCCTTGAGAATGATGGCCTCAACCCATTTTGTGAGGTAATCAATTGCAACCAATATGAGTCTATGCCCATTTGAAGCTTTCGGCTCGATTGGCCCAATGACGTCTATACCCCAGGCAACAAACGGCCAAGGTGCTGACATCGGATGAAGCTCCGTTGGAGGTGCATGAATCGAATTACTGTGCACCTAGCATTGATGACATTTTCGAACGAAGCTAAAGCAATCCTTCTCTATGGTTATCCAATAATATCCCGCTCGCAAGATTTTCTTTACCAAAACATATCCGTTCATATGGGGTCCACACACCCCTGCGTGCACCTCAAGCATAATTCTTCCGGCTTCTTCGGCATCAACGCATCTTAGCACGTTGAGGTCCGGAGTCCTTTTATACAAAATGTCACTGCTTGAAAAGACACCACTCATATGTCGTATAATGGTTCTCTTCTGGTCCCCAGTGGCTTGCTCGGGGTACTCTTGTGTTTTCAGAAATCTTTTGAATCATGATACCAAGGTTGAATGCTATGTTCCACCTCAACCGCATTACAATAACCGTGCCTTTCTTGGATTTGAATTTCCAGGGGATCAATATGAGCATTGCCTGGGTAAGGCAGCATTGAAGCTAAAGTGGCGAGTGTGTCAGCTAGTTCATTGTGGCATCAAGAAATGTATCTGAACTCTATTGACTTGAAGCGTTCAGTGAGATCTTCCACGTGTTGCCTGTACGGGATGAGCTTAATGTCTCGAGTCTCCTACTCCCCTTGTGCTTTCCGGATAATCAAATCGGAGTCCCCCATGATCAATAAGTCTTCCACTTCCTGGTCGATTGTCATATTCATGCCCATGATGCAGGCTTCATATTCCGCTGTGTTATTTGTGCAGAAGAATTGGAGTTTAGCTGTAGCTAGATAGTGCTGATCATTAGGTGATATCAAGATTGCTCCAATGCCTACACCTCTTGCGTTTACCGCTCCGTCAAAGAACATTTTCCAAGCATGAGTGTCTTCAGAGATAGATTCGACTAAATTAACTTCTTCATCTGGGAAGTATGTGCTCAATGGTTAGTACTCCCCATCAACCGGGTTTTCTGCTAAATGATCTGCTAATGCCTGGGTTTTCATTACTGTGCGAGTGACATAGACTATATCGAATTAAGTGAGCAGGATTTGCCATTTTGCCAGTCTCCAAGTGGGCATCGATTTCTAGAATATGTACTTCAAAGGATCCAACCTTGTTATGAGGTAGGTAGTGTGGGCTTGCAGATAGTGTCTCAACTTCTGAGCGACCCACGTCAGAGCACAGCACGTTCTTTCCAACAAAGTATACTTGGCCTCGTAGCTAGTGAACTTCTTACTCAGATAGTAAATTGCCTGCTCTTTTTTGCTGGTTATATCGTGTTGCCCCAGAACGCAACCAAAAGAATTTTCCAACACCATCAAATACAAGAAAAGAGGTCACCCTAGCTCAGGTGGGACCATCACCGAAGGATTTGACAGATATTCCTTGATATTGTCGAAGGCCTCTTGACATTCAGACGTCCATTTGATTGCTGCATCTTTCTTTAACAGTTTGAATATGGGCTCACACGTGGTAGTTAGTTGAGCAATGAACCGACTAATATAGTTTAACCTGCCCAGTAAACTCATCACGTCCTCCTTAGTTTTCGGAGGGGTTAGATCTCGAATAGCTTTTATCTTTGTTGGATCTAGCTCGATCCCTCTTCTACTAACTATGAAATCCAAAAGCTTGCCTGATGGAACTCCGAAGGCACATTTGGCTGGATTTAGCTTCAAATCATACTTGCGCAGCTGCTCGAACAACTTTCTCAAATCTCGAACATGGTCATTCTGAGTTCGGGACTTGATGATTACATCATCCACATACACCTCTATCTCTTTGTGCATCATGTCATGGAAAATGGCGGTCATGGCTCTCATATAGGTTGCCCAGCATTCTTCAGCCCAAATGGCATGACTCGATAGCAGTAAGTGCCCTAGGGTGTAGTGAAAGTTGTCTTCTCAGCATCTTCTTCATCCATCAATACCGGTGATATCCTGCGTAACAATCTACGAAGGACTGTATTTCATGTTTGGCGCAATTATCAACAAGGATATGGATGTTGGGCAGCGGAAAATTATCTTTGGGACTTGCTCTATTCAAATCTTTGTAGTTCATACACACCCAGGTCTTCCCATCTTTCTTTGACACAGGAACCACATTGGCTAACCATGTAGTATATCGAACCACCCAGATTACCCCTGCTTTTAACTGTTTTGTGATTTCTTTTATGATCTTATCACTGATACCGGTTTTAAACATTCTTTGCTTTTGTTGCACTGGAGGACAATCGGGATAAATTGGTAATATGCACCACTAGATCCACACTCAGTCCTGGCATATCATAATACGACCAAGCAAACACATCTTTAAACTCAACCAAGAGTTGGATTATTGCATCTCGAGTTTTCTTATCTGCGTGAATGCTTATTTTGGTTTCCCTTATTTCTTCGGCAGTTCCCAAATTAACCGATTCAGTGTCATTCAGATTTGGCTTAGGTTTATTTTCAAATTGTTCCAATTCTCGGTTTATTTCCCTAAAAGGCTCCTCTTCATCATATTTCGGTTCGTGATTTATTATTTCACAATTAGACAGCGTGTTTGAGTCGGGGCATGAAGTCCGCAAGCATGTCATGTTATTTAAAGCCGCATTATTATAACTGAAAAGAAAAGATAAAAGGGAAAAATAACAAAATCATAGAAACTAAAGAAAAAATGGACGATGAAATATTGATTTCATTTCTTAGAATTTTAGGAAGATAACAGGGTTTACATGAATTCAAAAGATAAGAAACTAAAAGAAACATCCGAGTTACACCCTGAAATAACCCGAGATACAGTAAAGGTGACAATGCTAGTCTACCGGAACTCCCGACTGATCGGGAAAGGCGTAGCCTTCCAATTTTGGAGTTTGGCGTCTGGTCCCATGTAGAGCACCTCAGCGGTGCTAGTCCCTTCTCCTGGCTGGACCATGTTGGTTTCATAAAGCATTTGCCTTATAGCTCCACGGATATCTTCTATTTCATTAGCCGCGAACACCTCGTCATCCTCTTCTATGTCGTACTTGTGCTTAACAAAGGTCTCATAGAGATGTGGCAATGGTTGCGGCAAAATCCATCCATTTTTCTTTCTTTCATTGGCCCATTTCTCATCATCCAGGGTAGAGTGGAAGCCTATCCCGAAATACTTTTTGGCTGTAGGTAGTGTTACCAGTTCAGCTATTCCTTGCAAAGCTTTTCCCAACCTTTTTCCTGGTTTAAAACCATGTCTAATCATTTCCTTAGCTACCATGATCGAAGCATTGGATAAAAAAGGCTGGGGGCATGGATGTCCTTCCTCATACTGATCAGCTACCACGATTTCGAAGGCTTGATAGACAATATGCTCACTTCCCTCCCTCGCTTCCAGGCATGGGATAGATGGGTCACGATATATGGACTGCTCACCTTCCCCGTGGACCACGATCTCTTGATCTTCATGCTCAAATTTCACCATCTGGTGGAGGGTTGAGGGCACAGCTACTGCGGCATAGATCCAATTCCTTCCAAGAAGAAGATTGTAAGATGTATCCATGTCCAGCACTTGGAAGGTCACCTCAAAATCCACCAGGCCTATAGTCAGTATCAAATCAATTTCACCAATGGTATCTCTTTTAACCCCATCGAAGGCTCTCTCGCAAACATTATTTGGACGAATCCTTCCCGTCCCTATTTCCATTCCTCGCAAAGTAGAGAGTGGGCAGATGTCAACCCCCGAGCCTCCGTCTACCATGACCCGCTTAGCGTAATAACCTTCACATTTGACTGTCAGGTGTAAGGCTTTATTGTGGGCAGCTCCTTCTGGAGGTAAATCACTTTTACTGAAGAAGAGTTGGTTGATATCGAAGAATCTTTCTGTCATCCTTTCAAGTTGTTCAACCGAAGTCTCGACAGGCACATATGCTTCGTTTAGAGTTTTCATGAGGGTCTTCTGATGTTCCGCAGATTTGGTCACTAGTGACAGCAGTGACACTTGCTCAGGACACTTCCTTAATTGGTCTACTGTTTCATAGTCTGGCATTTTCATCTTCTGAAAGAACATTTCTGCTTCTTCAATGTTTACCAGCTTCTTAGATAGAAAACGCTTTTGTATGGCGCTGTTTATCTCTTGTATATTTGAATATTTCTCAATAGGGACTGTTTCTGGCAATTCTCACGAAATTTCCTTGCCTTTGTATGTGACCACTGTTTGTTGGTAGTTCCACGGCACTGCAGAGGGGTCAATCATGGGCTTCTGTGGTGCACGTCCAATAACCACTGGCTCACTCAGCCGAGGTGGTTTAATTATCCCCCGCGCAACATAGGCCCCTTTTGGCATATACATCTGTGTGACCTTCTTCACTTTACACTTCCTCAGAATGCTCACAACTAGTGGTTTCTCTTGACGACCTCGCGGCATATAAAGAACCTTGTGTTTAGGAGGCACCGGCTTTGCTCTTGTCTCAGTTCTCTCTTCAGGCTCAATGTTGACAGCTTTATCCTTCTTCTCTTATTTTCCTTGCTTCGGAGCTATCTTGGGTTTCCTTTCGGCATTGGCAATAGCAATTATGGCTTTCAGAGCCGGGTCAAAGTCCTGGTCTTCACAAATCATACCAATTACCGGCCCGTTGTTGTGAGCGGGCAAAGGGTTATTGGTAACATTCGGAACTTCTTCACCCCTCAACACTATTTTCCCTTGTTCGATCAAATCTTCCACATTCTTTTTCAGTGTCCAGTAGTCATTGGTATGATGGCCTTCTACCCCTGAATGGTATGCACACCTGACACCCCGCTTATATGATGGTGATTCTGGATTTTGCCCATTCAGGGGTATAGGTTACAGCAAATTCATCTGGACAAGCTTAGGGAACAAGGTGGAGTAGGGTTCACCAATTTGTGTAAAAGTTTGTCGTCTAGGTGGTTCCCGAGAGCGGAAGTTATTTTGTTGTGTTAGGGGGTTATATTGGTTTTGGTAAGGTGGCTGGTTTCTCTGGAATGGAGGTGGGTTTTGGTTAGCTTGTGGTTGCGAGCGGCCGAAAGGTTGAGCATTCATTACCGCATATGGTGGAGGAACATAAGTCATATCTGTGTGAGGGTAATAGTGCTAAGGGGCTCTTTATAAGAACACCGGTCTAGGAGTCTGGTACCTTCTTCCGCCCGATGCCGCCATCACTGTTTCTTCTTTCTTCTTGCCCTTAGCCATTCCTCCAGACCCGCCTTGGATGGCTTGGGAGGTTGCCCTTATGGCTGACTGGCTTAAGATTCTGCCCATTTTTAGCTCATTCTCTACCATTTCTCCGATCTTTATTGCCTCTGCAAAAGGCTTACCCATGGCGGACATCAGGTTTTGAAAATAATCTGCCTGTAGGAAGGCAGTAACCATCTCAACCTCATCCATTTGAGGCTTCACTCTTGACGCCTGTTCACGCCATTTGATTGCATATTTGCGGAAACTCTCCGAGGGCTTTTTCTTTAGGTTTGCCAAGGAGTTCCTGTCTGGTGCAATGTCTATATTGTACTGAAATTGTCGGACAAAATCTCGGGCAAGGTCATCCCAGATATGCCATCGAGATATGTCCTGATCCATGTACCATTCCGATGTTATGCCCACCAAGCTTTCTCCAAAGTAAGCCATTAGTAACTTTTTTTTCCACCAGCCCCACGCAACTGATTACAATACTTTTTGAGGTGAGCAATGGGATCGCCATGTCCATCATACTTTTCAAACTTCGGCATTTTGAATCCCATAGGTAGGTGCACGTGAGGGAACATACACAGATCATTGTAAGAAACACTCTTCTGCCCGCTTAGACCTTGCATATTTTTCAGACTTTGCTCTAAACTCCTCATTATTTTTGTCATTTCATCCTGCTCCGGGGCTTTAGGGGTTTTGTCCTGCCCCGGTGTGATTTCATATGGTGGCTGAGAGTAGGCATATTGAGGATAGTGAGGAGGGTCGGCTTGAAAAACTGGATTCTGAAATGTGAAGACCGAAGGGTCAAAAGCATGTTTTGGTATCGATGGTTGGGTAGTTGCAGAAGATGGTGGAGCTATAAAGATGTTGGGAGCAATTCCAGATGGGAACACTTGGGGATGATCCTCGGAGGGTGTTCAGAAAAAGTTAGCAGTCATGGTAGGTTGCCCTAGAGGAAAATTTGGGCGGCTGATAGGGACAGTAGTAGCACCTCCAGATCTAGGGAACAACTCTGGGAATCCGGGTATAGTGCTTGGGGGATCCTTCTCGTTATTCCAAGAATCCCACATTTCCATCAAACGCAAGCGCAGGATCCGATTTTCTTCAGATGTATAGGATTCAGAGGCCGGGATCCCAGAGATTGGGCTATCTTCAGGTATGGGGACTGCAGGCAAGGTCATTTCTGATGACATCTCTATTTTTCCTTTGGATTTGGTGAAGTATCGATGCGAGGCTAGTTTACCACAAAGCAACCACGGTTTCAAAAATACTCAGCTGGAATAGACAATAGCAAACGGTTAGTATGAAACAAGTAACAGATAGGTAACTGCACATTGGAGTGTATGCATCTATACCGTTAAATGGATATCTACGTGTTTGCTTCGGTTGCATGCGTCATCTCGGCTTTTCTTCTTATTCCTTTTCTCTTTTCTTTCTCTTTTTGTTTTGTTTTCTTTTATTTTCTTTTCCTTCTTCTCTATTTTCATTTTCTGCTTTTTCTTTTCTTTGGCCAAGGTTTTTCTCTCAATGCCTTATTTTCTTCTTTTGTGTTTCTTTTCTTTATTGTTTTTTCTTTTCTTTTATTTCCCTCGCGTTTCTCTTTTTCTCTTTTTCTTAGGATTACGGTCGAATCTTATGTAGATTGCCTACGTATCATGGCCTCGCATGAATCAGACCAAGCTTAGTTATTGCAAATAAACGCAACAGTAAGAAAATAATTTTTGGGAATTTTCAATTTTCCATTGGTAACAAATGCGGTTACAAAAGCTACTAGACTATTTGTTTTTCTTTTTTTGCAAAGGAAATTACAAAAATAGACTCAAAAGCAAAAATACATACTCGATTAACTAAGAGTACATCAATGCTTCAAATCCTGGGGCCCGCGGAGCATCGTTCGGCATTGCCGCGGGCCTGTGTGCGAGAGCCCTTTGCAACGATCTAAATCATTCATGACTTGGCAAACAAATATCATCACTGAGGCAAAGGACGCGGTACGACCCATTCGCTCGCCGGCCTGACACTTCATGACAATATAATGGGCAATGTTTCTGATCAGTTCTCTGATTCGGCCCTTTTCTTGAAGGAGTCGGGTTATTTGTTATGTACGAGCTTCTAGCACCTGCGTGTCATGGAAGTGCAAATCTTGTAACAGTTTAATTTCCTTTTCCATCTCTGTAATTAACCTATGGCACTGGTTCATCTCGACTCGGAATTCTTTATCCCGCTGGGCTGTCTTTTCTTCTATAGTATTCATTTTTTCCTTCATCTTGGCGATGGTCCCCTCGTAGTTTCTCCTCATTTGCTACAAAAACTGGGCTCTCTCTTAAGTCCTTTTGGCCCACCGCGCCCGGAGTCTTGCCATATTTCCTTCGAATTTTTCTAGTTCTTCTTGGCAATCCGAAATTTGTTTCCTTAACCCTTTGATTAACCTCTCATCAGATAGACTTCTTTCTTGATTCCGGACATCTATTTTTATTTGCTTAATTTGGGCTTTGAGCGCTTTGTTCTCCTGAGCTAATTTCTTTTTATCACCCTCGTCGGCTGCAGCCTGTACACTTTTGTCGAATTGGAGGTCCTGAACCTGTTACTCTAACCGTCCCATTTTAGATCGGTACTCCTTCTCCTTTGCTTGTCAATCCCATTGAACTTGGACCCCATCAGTAAATTCCTGCACGTGCGGTCTTTAAGCGGGTCGTTCTGGGATTTGAAATCTTTTGCCAAACCATGTCAGGTACTTGGGATCTACCTTGCCTCTAGCTTGGTCTTGTATTATGGTTTTTGGCTCAAGGAACCGGCACTCATTCCATATTTTTTGGATTCTACATTCAGGAAATGCAGCCTTCGAGCCCAACTCAATGACTTGCTCACTCAGGTCTTCATCATTATGCACTATCTGGAACCTATCAAATTGTCGCAAAACCTGGTAAGGAGCGTAAGATTGTATGCTTTGGATACCCATTAAAAGAATATTGGGGACCTCTGATGATGTGTATATAGCTTCAGTAGTGGGAAGCCAACCATAAGCCCATTCGACTTTATCTGCGGTCAAGGATCTTAAGCATGATGACCAGGCCTCAGTACTTTCAGGGAACTCAATACCTGTCACCCGGGTCCCAAAATTTTTCAATACAACTCAACCCGGTTAAACCGTAGTTCATATAGCCTGTGCGGTGACAGAGATGTTCTTGCATTCACAACTGTAAGAGCAAATTGCAACCTTGAAAGAATTTCTTGCCTTTGCGACATTTGGTCAGAACTCGGTACATTTCTGCTATGATCAGAGGAACCACTGTGCTAGTAGGTTTTTTCATGGCAACATCTAGCATCCCTACCAGGCCGAGGTCTATGTGACCATCTTTTGTCGAACAAACCACCACTCCCAGAAAGGCCACCATAAAGGCTAATCCCCGTCGAGCCTCCCATTTGTCTTTATTTCCGGCATTTGTCAAGCCGGTGTTGAGCTCCTTGAAACCTTTTGGGTTACCATACCGGTGATATACGAAATGCAATGTACAACACCCTTTTGCCAGATGCGGGTCCTGAATATCCCGGCTAATATTTAACAAATCCAAGAACCTATGAAGGGTTATCGGTCGTGGTTCCAGTAGGTATCTTCCTTGCAGGTTCCTGTTGAGACCCGCATATCCCGCGATCTCCTCTAATGTAGGTGTGAGTTCAGAGTCTGAAAATCGAAATACGTTACGGGTCGGGTCCCAAAATGGTATTAGTGCTTCAATGATATCTTTCCTCGGTTTGATGTTCAGTAGATCAACTACACCGCCCAAAATTTTAACCATGGTATCTCTGCTTCCTTGTCCTAGATCGTGCCACCACATGTGAAGTTTCAAGGGGATCTCACTCAGGACTGAGAAGGTCTCGAAGTTACTTGAAGTCATCCTGGACGTTTATTTAAAAAGGGTATTTTAATGACTTAATTTTTTACAAACTGGCTATTTTTTACAAAATTCTTTATTTAATCAAAACAAGGATTTGGTTTTGCAAATACGGCCTTTTAGCACTTTTGAGGGGAAGATTTTAAGGCTGTATCCGCAAAATATTTAAAAATGACTCAAGGTGACTGTTCTTGCAAAAACAGCCTTCCGGCGCCCTTTTGGGTACATTCGACTTATTTTAACAAGAATGGCGTCACCCGACTTTATTTATGACAAAAATTAAAATTTTGATATTTTTTGACTATTTTTTGCAAAAGGGTGGTTGGACCCAATGAGGGTTGCCTACGTATCTCACATCCGGTGAGAATCAAACCAGCATAGTTCGGGCAGCTTTGCCAAAATCAAAACTATTTTGAAAAAAAATTGTCTTTCTATCTTTTTCTTTTCTTCTTTCAAATATTTTTTCTCTTTTTTTTCATTTTTCAAAAATCCGGCAGCATTTCAGTACTATTTGGGCATTGGGTTTTTCAAAATAAATGGTCACCCTCACTTAGTCCTAACACTGCTTATTTTCTCAATTTTCACTCATTTAGACAAGCCGGTCAACATGCAAAGCCGAGCAAATAAATGCGCAAGTAGCACGTAAGATGCATCAGGATGATCATTTCAATTCAGGTCACCTGTCCTAGACGGACCCAATCCCTGTGTTGAGTCCCCTAAATTAAATGCACATGATGCAAACAAACGTCCTACTAGGGATCCGGCAAGAGGTTTTTGTTTTTCTATGTTTAAACCCTAGGTTTATTGATCTAGACCTGGCTTACCCGAGCGGACAACTCGAGCCGAGGGGGAGGCAGCGTACCGGGGATACAGAAGCTCTGTCGGCTTAGCAACTTATCCAAACCTCGTTCTAATTTGGGAAAGACTCTAAACAGAAGAGAAGCTACACAAAGTGCACCCTTCTCCATGATGTAGAAGACTCATAGAGTGGAAGGGATTCGCGACAGTTTATATATACAATTTTAACAAATATCAAAGCGGCAAAATATTTAGCACATATAGCATGGAACATGTAGAAAAATCAGATAAAGCCAAATATAACAATTGTACTAAGCTCGAATTCTTGAACCCTAAATCGAAATTCTGGGTTCGTGTCCCCAGCAGAGTCGCCAGAGCTGTCACACCTCCTTTTTACACACTTACCCCGAAGGAAAAATGTATAAGGGAGTTTTTCCATTTAAAGTGACATTATTCGAATTGGGATTATTTATTTATTTTTGAGAGTCGCCACTTGGGATAGGATTGGCTTTTGGTGTCCCAAGTCACCGATTTAACTTGAATCCCAAATGGAGGAAGATTTTGACTTCCCAGTGGGAGTCTGTGAACCAAAAATTCTGTGTAAGGAATTCTGTTGACGCGGGGGAAGGTGTTGGGTACCCCCGGATCCCGTGGTTCTAGCACGGTCGCTTAAATTATTATAAATGGCTAAAAATTTTGATTTTTATACATATTCCAACCTATAGTGCAATTTTATAATTATTTACCTTTTTGTATCAATTTTTATTTTTATTTAAGAAAATGAACGCCGTTTAGGAACGTGTTTTCGGATCACGTCACATGAAATGCACCCGGATCCTCGACACATTCCTATTCAACGTTTTTGGATTTGTATTTGGGTTGCATGAAATGCACACCCGTATTTAAGAAGGTAAAATTATTAAAAACGCGCCTAAAAATGACTAACGTATTGTTATCTTTTGGGAAGGCCGTGAAATTTGTTAAACGACCCGTCCCAAATTTCTAAGTATTTTTAATTAAATAATTAATGAGGGCCCCGCAATTTATGGGTTTTGTTTAGCGAGGCTCATCTCATTTTTTATTTAAAGGCCAACCTAAAGCAACTAAGATTTTTGTTTATTACTTGTCTCTAAAGGTCGATTAATTTACATTTATAAACTCGGGCCTCGAATTCAAGTCCGAATTCAAACAAAAGGGAAGACCCTTTTAGCTTGAACCCGCTACCTAATTCGAAACCCGATTTTATATTTGCCCATTAATCCCCATATTCCTAGTATGATTTTAAGTGAATTTCAGCTTCCAACATTTTTGGGCCTTGAAAATTTGGCCCATACCTAGAATTTAATCAGTCATGCCCTATGAGAGGCTAGGCCATTATGGACTATACAAGTCATTTTGGGCCTGTGTAAATACTGGGCCTGAAAATCAGCCCAAGCTAGAGATGACACACAATTGGCACTAAACCACTACAATCTGCCTAATCTCATGAGTTGATTAAAATTAACAAAGCTAGCTTCTAAATTTAACACACACATGAGTGTGAAATCATAAAATGAATGTAGAATTTGATTCAGGGAACTAATATACAATGAGTATGAACTAATTCGAGCGTTATCTGATATTTTTTGCATTTTTATTCTAAACCTATAAGAATGCATTACACTTTTTAAAACTCATGAACGTAAATGGCAATTTATAACTTAAGTTGATTCACACGAATGCTGACGTTTTAATTATTTGCAGTTGTTCCAGTATTGAATTAATAACTACAAATTAAGATCTAAATCTAACATCCAATATCATGTTAATACTAACATCAACCATTAACTAACCACAAACACAGGCACATTAAGCTAGTGATTATTAATAGTCCGATACAAATTAAAAATTCAAAACAGTCCAAATTCAAGTAAAAGCAGTCCTAATTACTGTCCAATTTTTTAGTTCAGCTATACATACAGGAACCACTAACCAAATTACAAAAATTATTTAAATCTACAAAAATTATTAAAAATGACAAAGCAATAGCAGAACTGACTTCAATTTCATTTTATGTTTAGCTGGTGATATACATGGACATGAGCTCAGAACGTGTACCTGGAATCAAAGTGTAACAAAATGAAGGATAGTCAGTAGCAAGTAGCAGCTCAGACACAGCTCAACAAACACCAGAAACAAACCAGAACCACAAAGTAAAATCACAGCGCCAATAGTCCACCAAACAGGCTCGATAAACCAAATGATTTGAAAGAAAACTCAGGAAATGACTTGCTGAACTTCAGCAGATAGAACAACCCGGGACTCACTTCGTTTGACCTCAAATATGTGCAAAATCAAGCTAGAACTCACAAACTGACTTTGAAATAAAGCAATGCAACAATATTTTTGATTTTTCTATTGTATTTTCTGTTATTTTTGGTTTTTCTTTTTAAGAAAAGCTGAGATCTACAAGGATTTTTTATCTAAATTTGAATTTCAGATCTGTGGAGTTTAAAGAGATTTTGGGGGAATTTTTGGATTCCAAACTTGTGAAATTTTTCAGGGATGTCTAAAAACTTTGGGGAATTTTCAGAGGTCAAAAACTTATTAAACAAGGCATGTTGATGCCTTTTTATAGGCAAAATTAGTGTGCTACTTCAGATTCAAATTTTACACATTAGTCCTTCTTTTATTTCTATTTTTACTCCTTTATTTTCTGACTTGTACTACAAGTAACTACCTGACAATTTCTAAAATTATACTTGCACCCCTATCTAGAGGGTTCTAGAGTGTTCTTTTGCCTATGCAATGCCTATACTACCCCTGTCTTTGTTTTAAATTTACCAATTCTAATTAAACTACCCTTTTTTCATGACTAAACTACCCGTGAAACCCCCTGAAATTACCAACTATATAAACTGATTAGTTTTACCTAAAAAATCTAACTATAGTTAATCCTAGTAACTAAATCAGCTATAACAAACCATCCTAGCTTGAACATTGAACTAACCAATACCAATTAACACCATTATTGAATTAAAAGCTAACCAACAAAATCATAAACTGAAATTAATCCCAAATCAGTTCTAGAAGAACAAAACAAACAAAATCAATATGAACAAACTAAAATTTTATTTTAACAGATTTAAAGAAATTTAAAATTTATACTAGTGAACTGAAAAACCTCTTATCAAACATAAAAAAACTTAACTAATTACTGGAATCAAGTCAAATCCCAAATCAATACCACATGAACAAAACAAAGGAGACACCTAATTAAACTAATGACTAATTGAACCAATTAATATTGAGCATTCAAATTGAACAAAAATCAAAATAGAATCAGAATTTAAACAAAAAGATGAAAAAAATAACATAAAAATTAACCTAAACATTTAGCTAAAACTGACAGGCAGAAAAATATCGAAATTAAGCTAACAATTGAAATTATTCAGAAGTTAGAACTAACCTAATTAAGCAGATAAATCACGAATCAAAAAAAATAACTAAAACAGAAATGAGAAGGGGACTTACTGAACTTCGGACTTCAATGCTTAATGGATTTCTAGAAATGGACTCTAATTAATGTTATAGGTTCGTTTTGTCAAAAAGGAACGTATAACATTAACCAAAATCTCCAGAATTAAAGAAGCTCCAGACAGGCGCAAAAATCACAAACCCTAGATGTGAACTGGGAGCTTAACCAGTGAGATTCGAGAGCTTTTGGCCTGAGATTCAAGGTGATGGGGGCATGTGGACTACGGAGACCCAATTTGGGGCTGTTTGGACAAACTAGGGTTTTGGGGTCGGATTTTAGATCTAATATTCGAAGACATGCATAAGGATTCAAATGAAGCCGGCCATGGATTTGGAACGAGGACCTTGGGGAGAACACAGGGTGAAAAACTGGAGTCGTTTGGTGGTGGCGCCGCCGTGGGCGGCGAAGGCAGCGTCACTGTTTTGGATTATTCGAGAGGAAAGGCTAACATTCGAGGTAAAGTATTATGGGGTTTGGAAAGAGGAGAACGTGGGGAGGCTATGGTGTAGTTTTCTGGGTGTTTGGACGACTGCCGCCGTCGCCGGCGATAGGGCGGAGATGGGGTAGAGTACGGTGAGGGTCAGAGACGGGAGGGGACGGCAGCTGAGTACGAGGAAGGAATGTCTGGTCTCTAGGGGTTTCAGACAATGTTATCTAATATTGATACTAAACCTTGGCCGTTGGATTGGAGTGATAGACGGCCTGGATTGATCGACGCCAAAACGACGTCGTTTTATCTATTTCTGAGGCGGACCGGGTTTGGGGAGATGGGTTGGGTCGGACGTTGGGTCTTTGGGCGTTATTAATTCAAAACAACAACCCAAATTCGAGCATTTTACAAGACTAGTCTTTTCCTCTTTCTTTCATTTATTTTTTTTGTTTATATTTATTTATTTATTATTTTTTTGTACTTTTCTAATTTTATTAAAATGAAAAAAGTTTAAAATAAAGACCTAATATATTTTCAAATTAAACTAATTAATTCCTAAAAAAATTTTAAAATCAATTTCGCGACAAATTCACAATTAAACAATTAAAATGCAAACGTGAACTATTTTTGTTATTTTCTTCATATTTTGTTCTAAAGACATCTTAACCACTAATTAATCCTAAAATATGAAATTAGATCCTAAATATTAATGCCAAATGTATTTTTATATTTTTCCTATGAATTAAGTGCACAAATAAAATGCAACAATTACCCAAAAAATAACACAAAATTCGAAAAAATTGTAAAAATAATAAAAAAATTATTTTGTTTAAATTTTGGGAATAATTAGCTTAGGGCAAAAATCACGTGCTCACACCCGTCAGGTCCATGTGCTTTGGTGGGTTTGAAAGAGAATATAGCTCTTCTCACCTCATAATTCCTAAGTGGTTTGTCAAGGCAAGATAAGTCTAATTTGCTAAAATTAGAGCTAGTATCAGTTACCTGTTTCCAAGTAGTGAATTCATGAGAAGTAGTAAAGATGTTTTGGAAATAATTTGTCACATGATCCATGATATCCTTTTGATTTTCAATCCAACAACCATTACTATCTTTGAAGAAAACAATGTTGTTTTTCCTTCTTTGGTTTGTAGTTTGTGTACGAAAGTATCTAGTATTTGCATCACCATCATTTAACCAATTTATCCTAGATCAAAGTTTCCAATAGTCCTCCTCTATTTTAAGAATAGACTCATAATCATTTATGAGAGTAATTTCTAGGTTCCTAAGAAATTGACTATATTGGTAATTTTAGGAGAGTTTTGTATTCTTGTTATACGTTTTAAAAGGTTTTTTTTTTTTTTTTTTGCAAAAATATTCCCAAACGTCTCCTTCTTCCATTCTGACACATCTTTTTGGAATTGCACCATACCTTCTAAAATATCCTTATTTTCCCAACTTTGTAGAACGAATCTTGGGAAATCAGGATGAGAGCACCAATATGTTTCCATTCTAAAAGGTCTAGAGTTATTGTTATTAAGTTTGTCATTAATATTAACAAGTATGGGATTATGGTCAGAGTGTAACTTAGGGAGATGGGTGACAGTGACTTTATTAAACTCGTGTAACCATTTGCCATTAGCATATACCCTATCTAATTTTTCATTAATTAGGCCCCTATTTTTCCTACGGTGATTAGACCAAGTATATTTACAACCCTTATACCCAAGGTCCATTAGGTGGCAGTGTTCAAAACAATCCAAGAGTGAATTAACTCTTTTTTGATTAATAGGTCTCCCCCCAAATTTGTCCGTGGAGTTTGTTATTTCATTAAAATCACCTGTTACTAGCCATGGTCCCTTATACTTATCATTATATTTAAAATCTTCCCCTAATAGCAATCTATTATCAATGTTGTTACTAGCATAAACAGTAGAAAAAAGCCAAGTAAGGTTTTTAGGTTTTACCTCTATCATTGCATGGATGGATTGGCCATTTCTTGTGAAGTTTACACCTTCACTATAGCCATGTTCCAAATAAGCATCATTCCACCAGAATTTCCCTCAGCTGGGACTTCTACCATTTCATTAAAGTCGTAACCCTCCAAGATGGAGATATGGCTATCTATTTTAGTTTCTAGCAAGGCAACTAGACTAGGTCTATATGTATCCATTATTTCACGAAAATGCCTAGTGAAATTATCATTGTTTGCACCCCTTACATTCCAAATGATTATATTACTAGGTGTATCCTTGGTCTCATTGTGGGGATGTTGTTTGGATTCCTCCTCAAGGAAGGGACTAGGATTACCACATTCTTGCCTACTGTGGGATCGTGTGGAGGACGGATGTCTAAGGAGCACTTGTAGAGTCATTGGGCAGCTGAAGATACACTTCATGTCTAGCACTTCCTTGAATATTAGTATTCTTACCTCGTTTAGGTTTGAAAAGGCCACTGGTGGCTCCAACAGTATTTCTAGGTCGTCTTCCTCCTCCTCTTCTTCCCTCTGAGCTCCTTGTTGACCTTGCATGTTTGGCACTGAAGGATTCACATCCATTGGCTCTAGTTGTGGACCTAGTGGCTAGCCTTTCATGTGTTTTTGTGGTGTCCATGGTGTGAAAATGGGGTTAAACATCATTAGATCCTCCGGGGAAAAGAATAGTAGGTTGATCGGGGGATTTTGTGGAAGTTGTTGGTTGGGATTGTATGGAATGTGCCACATCTATTGCATGGTTTGCACTAGATGTTGGTTCATTGATGAGGCAAGGGGTTGGAGAATGTTTCTCATCCACATTTGGTTGACATAATTGTTCATAGCTAGGGTCATTCCCTCTGAAATTAGTTGTGCAAGAAAGTGTGTGTTTTGGATGATGAGTATAGAGTCATGGCCATTGACCTCCATGTTGAAGGAGATGGCTTGCCCATGGAGCCCTAGTTCCACCCAAGATTAGCGTACATGTTTGGGAGGGCTTGGAGGTTGGGCATAGATTATTGGTTGAGGTTAGATTTGGGGTGGTAGTGGTGAAAGATTGTTCATTTTGGGGTTTCTTGATAGGTGGAAAAGTTGTAGTAGACGGTATCTTCGGACCTTGGGGAAAATATAGATAGGGAAGGGAGTATTTGGGTAGTAGGGTTGGTAGTTATGTGATGTATAATGGTAGAAGAATGAATATTTTGCATGTAGTTTATATCAATACTTGCAAGATCTTGCATGGATATGCTAACGTCCATTTGGCAAGTTTCATCTTTCAAGTGTTGCATGGGTGATTGGTCTTTAGTGTAGGTAGATTGCATGTCATTAGTAGGATGATGGTAATGTTTGTTTTGTGATTGGGTATTTGTGTTGCCAAGTTGGCTAGGGGCAGAGGTAATTATGTTATTATCTTTTAGTAAGTTAATTAGTCCGTTAGTGAGATACAACAACAACAACAACTCAGTAAAATCCCACAAGTGGGGTCTGGGGAGGGTAGTGTGTACGCAGACCTTACCCCTACCCCAAGGTGGGTAGAGAGGATGTTTGTCCATTTTGTTGGTTAAGAGATTTGTATCATTATTGTTGGGATTTTCTTGTGACACGTATGGGCCACTTGTTGAGATAGTAGCATTAGTACCATGCAAATTATTATTATTGTTTATAATTTTTTTATTTGAATTATGCATAACCATGGACTCTTGTGCGTTTTTGCTCAAACTACTAACACTAGTATAGTGTGGTTTTCCGGTGGGCTTGGATGGTTCTAAGGTTATCTCCTCACCTAGTTCTAATTGTGTATCAATATAGGAATTAGCAGTAACTGATTTTGAAGTAGAAGGTTTTTATGCAGAGGTATTTGAGAAAATCTTACCTGGGGAGTTAGGCGACTTACCTAGCCTATGTGCCAAAAATTGTGCACTACCACCTTTTGCATTTGGGATGATTGTCTTCCCTTGTTGGGAATGGGATTGTTTGCTTTTCCCCCTTCTTGGAAAATACACTATCTTCCATTCATTCATGTCTACTTCTTCCTTATTGGTCCTTCCTTGATGTTGCTCATTTGGTTCAATTTTGTATTGGCATTCAATGGTTGTATGCCCCAACCGTCCACAATTCTTGCATAGGAAGCCCTCACCTTCATATAGGATAGGTTGATTATGTTGGCCAATTAGAATGGAGGTTTGGACTGGGTGGTTTAGTGGCAATTCCACACAAAGGCGAGCATATCTGCCTCTCAAAGTAGCCGGCGTGCATGCATCCACCTTTAGAATCTTACCAATGCAATTTTCAATTTTTGTGAGAATAATCCCATCGTAGAATTCCATAGGTAGCTAGGGAAATCTAATTCAAATTGTTGTGCAACTTTGGGATGCCTTGTTTGCCATAAAATTTGGGATCCATTTTTGGACTGATAAAAAATGGCCATTTATGAACCATGGACCATTATGAAGGATTTTGATCATACTTTCCTCCTTCATTAGCTTCACAGTGTCGTAGTCTTCCCCTAAGTCAATTAGGGGGTAATTTTCATCAATTTTCCAAAGGTCTTGTATTTTTTTTTTTTTTTTTTTGAGGTATTGATGCATTAATCTTTTGCCCAATAGCTTAATTATTAACGAGTACCTCCAAGGATTGTATATTCGTTGTTTGTCTTCCTCACTTAGATTGATTTGTCTCAAATTCTTGCATATTGGTTCCAATGGGGGATCTTCATTCTCATAAACTTGTGAGTCCATTGGTGTACAATGTGTCCCAACATATGAAGCTTGTTCCATAGAGAATAGTTCTCCTTGTGATAATTTGTCATTGTAGGAAGCAATTGTTTTGGGAGACACTGTTTCATTGGGTGGTGAGTTGTGTGATTTTTGAAGTATATTGTGTGGTTTAGGAGGGATTAAGGTAGAATTTTCCGGCGGAGGTTGTAGTGAGAAGTTGGACATTCTCTCTCTAGAACTTAATAGAACATCGATGCAATTCTGAGATTACTTATGTAAATAATGAGCTATTAAAAGACTGGTATTTCGATCCTTGCTTGATACTATTTCTCAGATGTTTTTAACATCATATTTTTCACTTGCTCTCTCGCCAAATAACGTAACTCGTATTATTAATGCCAAGTAATAACATGAAGCCATATTCAACTCTATCATATCTTCTTGATTCAGCTATTTTTATTTTTATTAGCTCTTATCATTTTATATTCCTCTTTTTTGCTGAACATTAGCTAAAAAGATCTTTGCATAGTAAAAGATAGATCTTCAGATACTATTTTGTTGTTGAGCATAGCCAAATCAGCAAAGATATACGGTGAAAGTTGGAAACAATCTTGACGGGAAAAAGTTCTATGCATTATCCAATATGTATTATCAGTTAGAAGCAAAGAAATCCCTTTTAGAGTTCAAATGACTCAATGTTATGCAATCATATTTAATTTTTGCCTTTTAGAGTGACCTGGTTAAAGAGTCATGCAATATATGGCCTAAATCTCCTTGAGTGGTGAGAAAACTCAACTGTTAATACAAAGGAGAAATAAAATTTGACACATCGTGTATTCTATAAATTTGGTGATGACTTCTTTCCATGGTAAACAATTTATTACACATGCATGCGGGACAAACGAAAACACACACACACACATATATATAGACACACACACACACACACACACACACACACACACACACATATATATATATATATATATATATATATATATATATATATATATATATATATATATATATATATATATATATATATATATATACACACACACACCCGAAAAATGGTAATTAAAATTATTTGATTTTGTAGTTCAAAAAATATGTGATCTATTTTTATGCTAGTTGTTAAGCAATTGATGTTAAGTGAAAAACTAGAAGATAAGATAATAGCTTATAGATAATGTAATAACCAAACCGAATGGTTGGAAATCAGGGCCTCGAGCTGGCGTATACGGGGCCTCGAGGTCGAGTCGGATGCTCGCTAATGGCTATCGAGAGAGATTTAACAGTTATGAGAGCTACAATGGCGGTTCTTTATAGACAATAATGAGCAGTAAATGAACAACAATAAATAGAATATTATGAATATTATCAATAAATGTAAGCAATAAAATCAAGAGAATGTATTAGAAAGCAGAGAGAATGCTCTTGTATATTCCATATTGTGTGTTAGATGCCTTACAAAATGACAAGGGTCCCCTTAATAAATGAGGGGGAAACCTAATATGACACGTGTAATTATTACATAATGTAGCTGGTACAACCACTCAATCAACCTGGTGCAGGTTGTCACTGTTTGCGTAGGCTTTGTCAGAAAGTACAGCTCCTAGGGAACTTCCCGCTTTCTTTCGACAAGCACTGGTTTGTTCTACTCCGACACCAGGCACGAAGAATCTCCGAAGGCGCCAAACCCCGGGTTGTTCCTTGGGCCCTTCGAGATGAGATTGCATAATGCCTTGTTGACCATTAAATTGGTCTTCCGATTTTAGCCGTATACAGATAGTCCCCGCGTTTCTCAGAGAAAGACAAAAGGAAACGTCCTCGATATCTTGCCCCTCCGGTGCCCCCATCGAAACAAATAATTGTGTCCTGCCAAGTGATTGATAAGTAGACAAGGCTTCTAAAGGTCATGTCCACACATTCCTCAAAATCTTTGAATTAATTATAGTGGTTGGATGTCTTTTGGTCTGCTCCAACCGCATATGTTAGGCTTCTATAAATATTCATTTCTTCGCCCCTTCCTCTCTGCTGCATCACTAGGCTCCCAATAGAGTTTTTCTTTCTTCTTACCTCTCTTCCGTGCTTGTTCCTGAAACGTGATTTTAGTTTCTTCTTTGTAATCCCCTGGTAAAAAATGGCAAACACTTCCGCCTCTATTCCTCAGGTAGATGTGCCTTCCTCTTTCATGCTCTCCTCTGAGGGTAAAGCAATAACATCTCCTAGCGTGCGAGAATGTGTTCCAGGGGCCTTTGAGACGACCTCTGATTTTAAGGTCGAGAGACCTTCTTCAAAGCTAGGGCCATGCAAACTCGTATATCGATACATCAGTTTAATAACGGAACGAATGGGTGAAAATCGAGTGTCGCTGAGGAGATGTGGTGCTAGTGGAGGTTTCCTCTCGGGGGAGGAAGTGACGACACATAAGGCCGACTTCCTTAGTGTGTATACTTATCTGTTTACCCTCGTCTCGACGGTGCCCTCCATGCCTTTGATAGACCCCGTGATCCTCGACTTTTGTGAACAATATCAAATGACTCTTTGCCAAATTCATCCATCATTATGGCATATCGTTTACATGACCAGATGTTACGTCAATATGATCGAGGGTATTCCCCTCATCCTTGACTACTTGATTAGAATGTTCAGTCCCCAACTCTTTTGGGGGGCTTAATTAAGCTCCATTGTCGGGCCTTGAGGGCCTTTTTGGCTTGAACTGACAAGGTTAGGAATGGGGGTGGATGAGTAATTTCGTCTGAGTTAGGACATCGGACTTTATCCCTGAAGAGAGGATGTCATTCCTCGAAATATAGAACATGAAGCGTGTTGGTCCCAAACGCACACGCAAGTATACGTGGTCGTACAAGTAATAAAGTGATAAGTTAAGTGTCGAACCCACAGAAACTTATATCAACTACTCACTAATACATCAATATTATTATTCCGTCAAGCCAAATTCTAATTCAAGATGTTTAATTATGCTAATTATAATCTTAAATAACAACTAAATTATGAAGTATCAAGTTGATTGTTGTGTACAATTAATAGAGACAAATATTCCAGGGTTGTGATTTATTCACCAATTTTATTGTGTTTTAACTAACTATCCCTTTCATATAATTTACTCATGGTTGTTATTTAGTCGATAAATGTTCTCATAGCCTTCTGCCGAAGTACTAATCACCTATTCTCAATAGATCAACGTCTATATTCCTATGAAATCAATCTATTAAAAACGCAGTAAAATTACGATATTTAATTAAGCAAGGTGATTAGGTATATTCCTATCCTAACCACAAATCCGCTCCCCTTGAGGGTTAAGATCATGCTCTCTTTAATTCTTCTCTAATCTAAACATGGCTTTTCCAAGCATAGCATAGATAGTAAATAGAACTTAACTGCTGGCCAAACAATTAAGCAATTAAACATAGAATTAAAGAAACAACCATATACGAATGAATTAGAATCAAGATCAAGTTAATTTCAAACCACAATATTTATGGCTACATCACAACCCCAGAATATTGGATGTTTTAGCCACTCATGTTCATACAAAATTCAACAATAATAATCTTAAACATAATATGAACAAGTAACTAAAAGAAGGGTTGAAGAAAACTCTTTTAATTGTTGCTTCAAGGTACTATTCTTCCTTCTCCTCCTTAGCTTCAAGAGTCTCCAATGGATTCTTCTCTCTAGAATGAATAGTATATTTCCACTTCTTGCACAAAATTTGATCTCCTTTTCATCATGGAACTTTCTCTTTTTGATTGTTTAGTGGATCCATCCCCAATTGACAAAATTGACCCTCAATAATTATTTTTCCGAAATTGATTAGCGCGGGCGCGCTAATGCCCGAGCTAATGGGGTTTTATTCTGCCCGGATTACTGGACTAGCGCGGGTGCGCTAATACCCGCGCTAATGCTTGCGCTAGTGGGGTTTTGTGTTGTTTCGTTTTTGCTGCTCAAATTTTCACTTGATTACCATCATAAACTCTCATTTGATTAATTAACTCCTGTGAAACATTAAAATCACAATTAGAGCTAACTTTTACCTTATTTATACATTTATAACAGTAAATCATTCTTAATTTAGATCATATATATATAGGCTATAATCTACAATTTAGCCTATTATCAATACCCCATATTTAGTTTATTGCTAGTCCTCGAGCAATCCACTATATTCTTCTAGAGATTCCCTTACTCAAACATTCCCTTAACGTCTTACACCTAGAACGTTGTACATCCATAACACCTAGCAGTGAACAACCATACCCTTAAAGTTGAATCTCAAATGCCATGCAAAATTCAGCTTCCTCAACTTACTCAATACAGAAGTCAGGATTTATGCTTTTCTGTGACAAGTCATATGCTCTCACCATCATGCCCTCAAGAAATATTTGGAATTTACTCAACATATTCAAACCATATACTTGTATAATTCAATGAATGCACTCACTCTCACAATAGAAGTCACATGCATGCAATGGGTACCATAAGCTTGCCCGTAATGTAAATTTCTACTAATGTAGGCTAGCTCGACTTAAAATCAATTAGGACTTTTTCATGGTTGTAATGTGGGCTAAGGGATATGTAGGATACATTTAGGAATAGTGACTAACTTCCCTAAGCACTTTTATAATTACAAACATTAAATCACCCCAATATTCCCTTCTTCTTTAAGCACTTTATTAATTCATACTCACTAGCTGGAATAAAATACAATGTATTTATTTATTCAATTTTCCGCTAGTGTTGTATACTTTACAAAACCAGTTCAAAATAATTCTCTCTTGGCTTCAATCAACAGCCACCCCACACTTAATTTCTTCTTAATTCTTGTAGCATTCTTTTCACGATTACAGTGCTTTTAAAAGGAAAAAGGTTCAAAGCAAGTTCAATGAAGAACAAAAAAAAAATGTAAGCTTCTAATGTGGTTGTCAACAAAAAGTTTTTAGGCTCAATAGGGTTAACTAGAGATAATTTCTATTTGTGATAAGCAATTAAGCTCAACAGAAAAAATATTCAAAGAAAGCCTAAGATCATTTTTAAAGTCGAGCATCACCTTGTATTTCGCTTTAAATTACATACCGGGCAAGTTCTAGACACAAATACAATACATGGACTGTATAATTCTCACCACACATAGCATATGACTTATTTAGATTAGCTAATCAAGACGCTCCATTACGAGTAGCAATTCAGCAACAAACATGCAAACTAAGGCACTTTCTGTGAGATGCGACAAATAGGACTAATTGTAACACTCTAGGGTTTATTGTGTTCAGGTGTGTCAACGTTATGGTTTCTTTTATATTAGCTTGTATCGTTTATTTTAATATTCAAAACAAAATGAAAATAGAAATTAAAAACTACCTATGCCCGGTTCAAGATAAATCCTTGGAGAAGAACCGTGGCTTAAAGAAAAACCAAGGGGAATTTGCTACACTTCCTAAATAAAATACTAAGGCTTAGTCCCTCAAGAACTCCTATTTAAATGAATCCGTCATCAGGACACACCATATATATAATTTAAACTGTTTATTTATGGCTAGAATAAAAATAGACAACATAATTACTTCAACAATGCCAGACCACCAAAACATTTAACTAAAACATTTAACTACAAAGCTTAAACATTGCCTACTTCAAACAATCCCATACTTCAAAACGATACTAATACTCTAACAATCTATAATAATCCATAGTACTTAACAAGGCAAAGCAGTTATAGATATGTTGAAAGGGACTCCTTCACCCCACACTTAA
>MU708940.1:94432-120313 GCA_026770625.1 Nicotiana glauca | reverse complement strand
ATATATATATATATATATATATATATATATATATATATATAAAGAAATAAGTTTTGATGCTTGATGAAGCTAAATTAAACTTGTATATAAATGAAATAATCAAGAAATTAATAAAAGGATGTAAGGAACTTGCAAATTAAGTTTTAAAAAAAAATTGTGAATCGAAAGAACATAATCGAATTGATACTAAGATATATTTTGACACATTAGATGTGTAGGATGACTGATTATGTATAAGTTTATAATTTATTAGTATAGATATGTAAAAGTTCTTAGTTATTGAAGGATTAGTTAGTTGGAATTTGATTAGCTCAAAAGTTTCATAAGTTGATTTTGATGATAAAAATCAGCGTATTCAGTATTCATTAGTCATTTAATAAATATTTAATCAAGAAAAAAAACTACAGGTTTCGTAAATGTAAATTTATTTTCTTTAAATCCAGTTAACTGAAATATATATTTAAAATGAACGGAAGATAGTAATTAACTTTCGAATGAAAAATACTTTAATTTGACACTCGTGACTTTGTGCCATCCACCACCAAAGAATATGGTGAAATGGATAAAAATCATCGACCTTTAGCTATAAATCTCAACTTTGAGCTTCACAAATAAATAAAAAAGATTATGAATCTTATGCAACATAAATCTAAATTAATCAGTATTTTAATATAAATATCAAACACCGAAAAAGAAATAAATGAACAAATTTGTGCCACCCACTATGCACATATAACAAGCAAGCAACCTCAGAGCAATAATTTTAACGTTACGAGGTTAGTTCTCACATGTGAATAGTGGGTGATAATAATTATTAGTGGATCCTATTTGATTTATTTAATAGATTTTTATTGTTTTGTGAAACTAAACCAAAACAAATAAAGATAAAAAAAATTATTTTGCTTATATATCGATATAATTTTGGATGAATTGAATTTGTTCTTATATTTTTATTAGGGGTGTACATAGGTCGGGTTGGTTCGGATTTTTCTAGTAATTACCAAACCAAACCAATTGTGTCGAGTTATTAAATGTAAAGACCAAACCAAACCAATAAAAATCGGGTTTTCAACCTCGATTTTTTTCGTGTTTTTTGAGTTTTCGGATTTTTCTGAATTTTTTTCCATGAAGTCTTCATAGCACAAAATATAAAATTCGTGCTCCAAATATTTCTTTAATCCTAGTAAGATAGAACTATATAAGGTATTTTTTAATAAAATAACATAAATATAAGATGAGTCATGACATTGAATTAAAATATTCAACAATAAAGATAATAAAATCGTATAAAATGAGTATTATTAATAAGCCAAAACAAACATAATTTAAAACTACTAATAAGTTGCTAAAATTAGTATGACCAATAAGTACTATTATTTACATGACTAAATATTAAAAGAAAAATAAGTTATGCATTTTATCTAAACTACAGAAAAACTAAAAAATAGATATCCAATACTATTTTCATTCATAGTACAATTGAATTAAATGTCTTTATTAACATTAATATTGATTTGATATTGGTTTAGGATTTATTTGAGTTACTAATATTTATGAACAATAAAATTTATTGGAGCATCCAAAAACTATAAGTCCAAACTTGAAATAATACGTGAAAAGATAAGACTATGAAAAAACTTTAGAAGTATTTATAAACTACACTACAATAAATATTTTTATGTATTAAATATATTTAAAACTTATATACATATAATGTCGGTTTGGTTTGGTTTCGGTTTGACTTTTTTAGTTAAAACCAAACCAAACCAAATATGGTCGGGTATTTTTTTCCAACACCAAACTATAGTTTTTCCTTGATTTAACTCGGATTATCAGGTTGGTACGTTATGTCAGTTTTATTTGTACACCCCTAATTTTTATACTAGATGATTAAACCGACAAAAAGAAAGAAATAGGAAACAATCCTAGTTGTAAGGATAAAAGAATATATATTATTTTTTATGAGGAAAAAAACAACAAAAATATACAATGATGTTGGAAAGGAAAAGAACACACAATGACGTGGCAAGGGACCAACTGCCGCCGAAGCCGGGAACTACAAAAGTTACCATTTTGGGAAATTTTAGTTGTCTTCCAATTGGATTTGAATTTCAGCTTCTTGGCGCTAAATTTTGAATCTGTATTAAAAAATTTCACAAAAATTTAAAGAATTAACGACCACGATAGTACGAGTACTCATCTTTCTAATTTATTTCTTTTATTTTTCGTCTGTTTTGTTTTTTGAATTCCCACCAAAATTAGACAAAATTTTGTAAAACTAAAGACCATGACATGGCTGTAACTCTTAATAATTCTCTAATAGAGGGGCGGCCCGATGTATTTTGGGCCTTAATGCTTTTAAATTTTTTTTAAAAAATTATTTGAAGTCAATTTTTCTAGTCTTTCTAGATGCAAAGTTACAAATAATCTTTTTATAATCAATTTCTCCTAATAAATCTTTCTCAATTGATAATATAACTAACCCATTTAATCTCTCTTGAGACTTTGTTGATCTTAGGTAAGATTTTATCAATTTTAATTTTGAAAAACTTTTTTCCGCTGAAGCAACGGTAACATGAATTGTTAACATTATTTTATAAGCAATATAGGCATTTGAAAAAGAATCAAGTCTCTTTATTGGATTGAATATATCGATTAAGTTTTATCTTCTACTTGTACCATTTCCTTAATACTTTCAACTCAAAAATAAATATAACCCATCAATATCGGATTGATTATTATGTTTTAAGAAAAATTCGAGATCAAGGCAATGTGTTTTTAAATTTCCATCATCTATTAATCTTAGTTTTTTACCACTAAATAAAAAATTAAAAATATTTTCATACGCTTCAAATTGTTCAAATCTATTTCGAAGTAAAAAAATAGCCTTTTCTACTATGTATAAAGAGTAATTAACTCTAAAAGACTCTTCAAGAGACTTTGAGATTTAATTATCAACATTCTCATCAATTTGTTTCTTCCTAGATATCACACATTTATTACGAAATTCGGGTTCGATATTCATTTTTAATGCAAAATTCCTTAACAGAAATCATAGCAGTTGCAAATCCTTCTTCTCTATATTTATTAAAAAAAAAAATCAAACCTTTTAATTGATCTATGGCAACATCAATACGCATGTCGTTTGACTGCATATTTTTGCTAACTGAATTAACAACAATAATATATCATACCAAATAGTCATACCCAATAAAAATTTAATTTTTTCGAGTTCATATGTTGCTAAGCAATTAGCGTCACTTTTAGTTTTTGGATCATCGCTAATTTTTACTAATTTCAATAAAGCATCTCTTATTTGTGGAGTTTGAAATCTTATTGCTTTAGTGCTTTCAATACGACTTTCCCAGCGAGTTTGTGACAATGATTTAATAGTTAGACTGGGTACACTATCCTTTAATACTTTACATCGCTTAGTAAAAGATGAAAATAGTGAATATATACGTTGTATCACTCCAAAAAATGATATAGCTTTTGTACAAGAATTAGCCATATCACAAAGTAACAAATTTAGATTATGACAATCACACGGTGTATAAAATGATATAGGATTTATATCAAGAAGTCTTTTTTGTATTCTTTGATGTTTTCCCTTTATATTTGACCCATTATCATATCCTTGCCCTCTTAAGTTATCAATATCAAGTCCAATATTTTTTATTTCATCTATAATAACTTCAAAAAGACCTTTTCCGCTTGTATCATCTACTTTTAAGAATTCTAAAAAATATTCATTAATTTTTATTGGAGTTGCTGAAATATCCACACTCCGCAGTATTAAAGACATTTATTCTTGATGACTTGAATCTAGAGTGCAATCAAGTATGATCGAGAAATATTTTGCTTCTATAAGTTTTTCTATAATTTTATTCTTAATTTCACTTGCCAATAAGTTTATCAATTCATTTTGTATTCTATGACCAAGGTAATGACTATGAATTTCATCATGCTTAATTCGTTGAATATGTTCCTGCATGATGGGGTCAAATTCTGCAATCATTTCAATTAAACTTTAAAAAAATCCATTATTCTCTTGATATATATTTTTCATTTTTTTCTCTAAATTCCAAATTAGTTTTTTCAAGAGTTTTGATCACGGCAATAATTCTTGATAATACATTTTTTCAATGGTTTCTATCCCTATTAATTTGTTCTTGAACATCTTTATCGATTGTTTTATCTTTTTGCAGTCTTATTTCTAAATCAATCCATGAGGCCATGTTAATAATATGTTCATTTGTTGTTTCATGAGTTTTGAGCTTAGTGCTAATATTTCTCCAATCATTACTACCTTCACTAGCTTGTTTACTGCTACAAGTTTCGAAACTCGAACTAAACGACTTACAACAAAAACAATACTTTATCTAATTCATTAGAATAAACTAATCATCTTTTATCATGTCTTTCACCATTTGTCAATTTTTGAATATAATGTGTATTAGAAAAATATCTTGAAAAATTATCATTCGCAAAGTTTATGTCAATTATTCTAATCGGTCCCTTTTCTACTAATAGATCTCTCAACCTTGTATCTACACTAGTCAATTGACTAGGATCATATGTATTTATAGGAGTTGAATTATCTATTTCATTTATAAACTCTTGATTTTTTCGAGGATCTATTTCCGACTTGTCACTTACTTATTCTTTTTTTTACTTGAACATTATTAATTTTAGAATTATCTAACTCAACCTAATTACTAACTTGCTCATGTAGAGAACAGTCTCCCAAATATTCTGATTCAAGATCTTTATTATTCAATAAATTTTTTATCAAAAGCTCCTTTTTGAGATTGTATTAGATTTTGAATTCTTCTTCTTTTCTTGAGGTTTTCATAACCAAATTCATACTTTCTATTTGACATACTTATCTTCTAATATAATCTAAAAATGTACTAAATAGCAAAATATTAAATTTTAGATGAGAAAATAATAAAAAGATAGAATGATAGAACCTGGTTCAAGAACGGATAACTTGATATCAAATCAGATTTATGCTCGAGTATGCTTGTCGTAAGACTTGAATTATGATAATAGAACGAACAAAAATTACTTTTTGAATCAATACACTAAACTCTGAAGCTTCACAGTAATGCTGACCTTTGGCTACTGCAAAATGGAGGATGAAATTGAAGAACAAAGTATAAAAATATAATATAGAATAGTGCACACGTCTTTATTTTCACTTTGCTTGAGAAAGTTGTGACTTGTGATAGAAAAGTTAAAACTTTAAAGTAAAAGTTGTAATTGTTTATGTACTACAACCAATAAGAATATATTCCTACCTAATTGATTATTTCCAAAATATCCTCCTTAAAGAGGAACTCTTTTCATTCCCAAAAAGTTAGTAATGTTGGTTCTTATAATGTAATCATACTTTTAGATTTTATTTTATTTTGAAAATAAATTACCATGAGTAATAGAAGTGGGCCCCTCCCATTGGCATTCACTATCTCAAATGTGTGTTCTCTGTTTATGCAAACTTCTCACGTATTGTTTCACTTTATAATTTATATATATATATATATATATATATATATATTGAACTTAGGTATAACCAAAAAATGAGCACCCCATAAATGTGGGACCTAAAGCGGTTGCTTTACCTGCTTTATGGACGGGCCGCCCCTGCTCTAATAAGCTGAAGTGTCAAAAGTTCTTATTCCCATTTAAAAAATTATCAATTGTAATGAGATAAAAGTATAATCTATCTAGTATTACATTATTTTCTTGCCTATTTCCAGAAGTGTCACGACCCTAAACCCAAATCCGGTCGTGATGGCGCTTCTCGTGAAGACAAGGCCAGCCGACACTTACCCATTTCAGTTCTAACAGTTTAATAAATCGATTTAAGTCATTTATAAGGATAATTAATCCAACATTTAAGCAGTCAACAATACAAATATGCAGAATAACAACCCAACATAGCCCGACCTCGGGGTGTCACTAGTCATGAGCATCTATTACAACTAGTCCTGGTGAAAGAACACGGCTTGGGGCAATTTTTGGGCAAGAAATCATGGAAAATATTGAGGTAAGTCACTTGTGATAATTTTTACTCCATAATATTGAATTATCATCGAATAATCCGACTAGATTACATGTTTTTGAGGTGTAAATTGGGAATTTGAACCTAGGAATTTGAAAATAAGATTTGAAGATTTGGAGGCCGAATTGTTATCGAAATTTAGTAATTTTGGTATAGTTGGACTTGTGGTTGAATGGATTGTCGGATTTTGTGAATTTCATCGAATTTCGAAGTGTGGGCCTGGGGGCCAGGTTTGAGCAATTTCGGAATTTTGATGTTAAATTAGACATTTTCGAGTGGGCTTCGCTCCCTTAGCATATTTTAATGATTATGCACTAATTGTGGCTAGATTTGGAGCATCCGGAGGTCGATTCGTGCAGGCAAGGCATCGCGGGCTAGAGTTTGGACCGGATTGAGGTGAGTAATGATTGTAAATGATATCCTGAGGGTTTGAAACCCCGTATTGCACATCGTAGTGCTATATTGAGGTGAGACACACGCGTGATGATGAGTGTGGGGTCATTTGCTATTGGGGATTGTGACTTGGTCCGTCCCGATTGATGCTTTTATCGCGTATTTGATTGAAGCTTATTTGTTATCATCATAATTTGGATTGATTGTCGTATTTGGGCTTCGTGCCAACTATACCCTCCGGGGATTTTTATCACTGTTCCTCACTGTTTTGACTTACTACTTGAACTCAGTCGTACCGTTTTTCACTGTTTTATAACTCAGCCACTTTTAATCGATTTTAAAACTAAAATGGTATATTAAATGATGTTTTAGGCTGAGAACTACTGTTTACAAATGACCGAAGGGCTTATGTGATTTCTGGACTGAGTATGGCCGAGGGCCAGTTGTGAGGATACTATGGGATCGGGCTGCACGCCGCAACAGTGTTATGCTGATACTGATATGAGGCCGAGGGCCTAGACTTGATGCCACAAGATGGCTTGATATTGCTCTTTGGCCGTTAGGGGACCCTCCCGGAGTCTGCACACCCCCAGTGAGCGCTGTTGACGATAAATGGATCGGGCTGCACGCCGCAGCGATATGTAGATCGGGCTGCACGCCGCAACGGTACTGGTACTGTTCTATGTGTTTACTTTGTTTTATTTGTCTGCCAATTCTATTGTCTGTGCTACTTCATGCAATATTTATCTGATTGCCTGCCATTATCTGATGATTGAGTGTCGTGACCGAGGGGCAGATTTCTGTGCTTATCTGCACTATTTGTTTGTATTCATTTGCGTGACTGCTGAAAAAGTTATTTTCAAAAGTGGTTTAAACTGAGCTAAGATATTTCTCTAAAGATTTCGTAGCTTCACTGTTTTCTCAAAGGGCTTTACACTGCTTCTATACAACATGTTGGTTGTTTTACGTGATTTCTTATTGCGTAGTTGTTATTTACCTTTATTAATCATTGAATTGGAGTACTCATTTTACTCCCTACACCTCGTGTGCAGATGCAGGTATTTATACCCCTGTAGCGGGTTTTGAGCTGATCGGAGGCTAAGTTATCGGAGTTTAGTAAGGTGACTGCTAGCGTTCGCAGCACCGCACTTCTTCTTTGTCTATCAGTCCTATTTTGTATATTTCAGGCCTTGTAGGTTTATTTATACTGTAATAGATGTTCGTGACTTGTGACACCCTGATTAAGGCTGTGTTGGGTTGTATATACTTTTGCTAATTAATATCATTAAATCATATTTAAACTGCTTATGAATTATTTAACTGCTTAAAAGAGGTGTTCTGTAATGGTCTGACTGGCCTTGTCTTCACGAGACGCACCATCATGACCAGAGCGAGGTTTGGGTCGTGACATCCTCGGCCTTACTCAGTCAGAATCTCATAAGCCCTCGGGCCATGGTAAAATGTGAAGCTCAGCTCAAATACCTTTAAAAATATCATATAATGTGTTTAAAACAGAATAATACAACTGAGTCTTTAAAATAGTAAAATATAGTATGACAGAGCACCAGTATGAAATCAATTAGTGAGGAAAAATATCATTTAAAAATCCCCTAAGGGTTTAAACAGCTGGCACGAAGCCCACATGTGGCGTTTAGCCCAAAATATAATAATATTATATACCACTACAAATAAGACCTTTAGAGGCAATACAAAATGGCTTTAGCAGCAATAAGAATAGCCGCTATATCTTTTACCGGCCATTAGTCCTTTGCCGCTGAAACTGGGGTCGGCAAAACCTTTAGCGGCTATTCTCACAAAAACCGGTAAACGTTATATTTTAAAAGTTATTATCTTTAACGGCAATTATTTGCGGCAATTATAATGGCTACTTAATCCAATCCAAAATGGCTAATTATACTTCTTTAGCGTCCATTATTATAGCCGCTACATTCAAAATAATTACCGCTAAAAATCGCATCTTTAAGGGCAATTTTTTGTGGCAATTATAATGGCTACTAAATCCAATCCAAACGGCTAATTATACTTTCTTTGCATCCATTTTTTATAGCCGCTAAATTAAAAATAATTGTCACTAAAAGTTCGCATCATTAATGGCAATTAAAATGGCCATAATATCCCTTCTGAAAACATCTTAGTTTGCCCTTTTAGCTTCCATTCTAATGGCTAATATGTTTAACTAAATTACCGCTAAAATTTAATATCTTTAACGATAATTATTTTACATCAATCATAAATAGTTTAGTCATAATTAGTAATAGTTACTACATTCGTACAGAATATGACTCAAATAATGAAATATATTAATATTAATTTAAAAGAAAAAATATAATGTATTTCATTAATCTTAACAAACAAAAGGAAGTAGTAATAAAAAATATTAATATCACAATAACTTAAAATATAAAAATATATTATTTAGACTAAATAGCTTATATCATTATATAACTAATCCAGACGAATGATGGTCTTCAAATAATTTTCGCAATTTTTTATTATTTCGAAATCTTTCACCCGCTAAATTATCCAATATCAGGCGGTATGACCTAAAATTATAAAATAATTGTGTCAAAAGATAAAGTATAATGTGAAAAAATATCTTTAACATTCTATCACTATTAGAGTAGTCAACTCCCTCACCTAACATCTATAAGCAAAAACAACTAAGTTAAAATATGAACATTTCAATCAAATTGATTAGAACTCAAACTTCAACAACTACCTACTGAAGTTTAGTAAAAACAGTTTGATTCTTCAATCCAACAATCTTCTTAGCAGCAGATAGTCAAACCAACACTCAATTCAAACAAGAATTCCATCAAGAAGCAGAACTGAAAGCAAGAATTAAGCAAATGCTTTATAAAGTGCAACTAAATGACAACAACATATGTAGATGACAACATCTGTAGATTGCCCCAGCCACAATAAGGAAGAGGAAAGCCTCATATCCAAATAACAATAGCAACATCTAAATCCTCTATTGCGTGCACAAGGTATCGAAATGCAAGATCCTAATTCAAGAATGCAATTAGATGGTCATATGCCTGGGTTCTCGACTGGAACCTAGTGCATAATCTCCTCACCATCCTTTGTTTTCCAAACAATATCATGCTCTGGATGCAGATGCAATTGAAAATCATTGGCCTGAAAGAAACGGCCAGTTACCAGTTGATTGGATGGAAAGTCGGATGCAACAACTTTATCTTAATGGTGAGATGTAAGGAAGGGATTTTGATGTCAAAAGGGCTTCTGAAGATCAAAGTATGTGGATGTCAGTTGGTGCTAGTGATGAAGCTCAAAGTGATTACTTATGGAGCTGCTCCAGCAAAAATCTGGCCAGCAGTCAACTGAGAAAGCAGAAATGAACATGAAGATTTTGTTTGAGAGGGGCTTTCACTCTGGTCAGTTTTCTGGGACAAATACTTCAAACTGTTCGTTCAAGCAGAAATGGTCAGGTCATGATTTTACCCTAAATGCCAATTTTGGAAGTATGGACGCTTCAAGCTATAATGGACTTGTAATTCCTGGAGGTCGAGCTCCGAAATATCTTGCCCTGGATGATTATGCTGTTATTAAGTTGGTAAAGGAATTTATGGAGTCCAAAAATCCAGTTGCATCAATCTGCCACGGGCAATAGATTCTATCTACTGCTGGTGTTCTCAAGGTAACTCTCCTAACATCATTTAGAATTGAAGTTAAACAGCTTGATGCATGCATGATATTTAAGATATTCCCCTTTTCTACCAAATACATCAAAGTCAACAATGGGAAAAAGAAGAAAAGCAATCAACCGATTTTCAAGAATTTACATGCGAGAAAATGAGCAATACGGTCCGTAATGTATAAAGGATGTATTATTTTGGTCCTTTCTGTATACCACTTAACAGATATGGTCCTCCATGTATACAAAAATTTGACACATGTATTCTTCAACCATAAAACTAATAGTATAGCTCAAATTTTCAGTTAAATTAACCACAAATGTCATGTGCTTCTCATATGAGGTGCCATAAACGAAAAAGCTGGAGCAAACATTCCTGCTTGATTTGGACACATTGTTGCAGGCCCTCACTCTATCGGTATCCCTAAAGGATCAATTGGAGAAAGTTATTTTGTCCGGTTGTTGCTGGAAGATCAAATGCAGAAGCTCAAGATGCCATTAATATACCAACTTGGAAGAATTATCTAATGTTTATTAGGATCTCAAAGGATTCTGCAAGAGTTATTCGTGAGTTAGTTCATTCCACTAAGATGCTTAAGGTGGTTCGTTTCATAATAATATGACAAGTGTAAAGTGGCTATGGCCATTACTGACATTATGAAGCGCATCAATTTTAGGAAAAATTCCATACGCTCTTTTACAGTTCTACGAGGGTACTAAGTAGGCTTTTGAAGAGGGAGTACTTTAATTTGTATGAAACACTTGGGATATGTTGTTTATTTACAAAGTCTCTTCTATCTCTTCACTTCTTAAACTCAAAGCAGAGTGCACAAATTCTTGTAGCTATGCGAAAGAGTGATTGAAGATTTACATAGTTAAATACGAATCAATCACTGATGAAGGAAATTACAAACTCAGTGTTTGTTGTTGTTGTAAATATGAATCAATCACCGATGAAGAAAATTATAGGATCAGTGTTCGTTGTTGTTGTAAATACAAATCAATCACTAATGAAGGAAATTATAGACTCAATATTGACAAATTAAGTTCAATGCAAGTTCCTAAGATGGATTAAAACTTTTGGACATGAGGAATAGAGGAAAGATATGGAAACAGAGTCAATTCGATAACAAAGTCGTGTTAACTGAGACTTTAAATCCTATCAGATCTCACTCAACACACTCCCTAATATCCTTGCTGAATCACTTTCTCCGGCAAAAGGTTTGATGCCTGAAGCATACATAGGTGTCGCTGACACAGATGAGCAAGACGAAGCTTTCTTTTATGTTCTGGTTGTGTTTATAGCACCTCACACGAGATGCATGTGACATTTGTGGTTAAACTTAACTGGAAATGTGTACTGTTACTTTTAGGGCTAGAGACTACATGTGTCAACTTTTTGTATACATGGAGGACCATATCTTTAAGTAGTATACATTAAGGACCAAATAATCTATCCATTATACATTAAGGACCATTTTGGTCATTTTCTCCTTTACATGCTATCCGCAAATAACTTCAAGGATAATATGTTATGCAGAATATTGATCTCAATAATCATTAGCATTAATTAGAACATGTCAATGGAAGTGTTAACTGCCATACTTCAGAAATGAAATAACATGGAATCATGCATTGTTCACGTGTGTGTGCATACTCTAATATGTGTTCATTAAACAATATACGAGTCTAAACCAAGCCTTTAATGTTGGTCATATGGTTCTAATTCAAAGTGATACTGACTGGGAAAGTAAAAAAGATCAAGGAATTAGTGAAGAGCTATGCTGAAAATGACGCACTTTTCTTTGCCACAAGCTGGAGGTGGAGTTTGTCCACCTTACATCAGTTCCTAAAATACACAACAATAGCTATTTGTTAGAGCTACATGGTTGGGACATTCGACTTGGCAATAATAACAGAAGACTGCACAAATTTATTAAGTATAACACTATGGCATTCCTGTCTCTGAGGCAATAAAAAACGAGACCAATCTATGGGTTGAGGAGGCAGTACACAATTGTCTTTTATACTCTTATAATCTGTATGGAGGATCATACAAGGATAACATCAAAGTGTTGCTGGAAAACATATGCATTAGTCATGAAAAATGCAACATTACATGAGATACAGAACTGGTGCAACAAAGGAAAAATAGCAGGGAACGATACTGTCACCATGACTCGTCTTGTGATTGAAATTCTACGGGCGGTATTAGCACATCACGCTCATTCCCAGGAAAGGATATCACATATGGGCACAAACATGGAAGCTTGGAAGATCTCGACCTTGTTTTTCAGAAAAAACATGATTTAAAAAATCCTCTACTCCGTCCAAATATTCTTTGCTAACTCTATCACAATACATCCATCTTTTATTTTTAGGATTGTCCATGGCGTTCAAGATATTCCTTTCTTTTCTATAGTTAATGCAAGAGCTAAAAATTCATTAATAAAAAGGAGGTATTAATCAAAAAGGTAGTTTAAAATAAAATAATTATCCTATTAGTAGGTAATTTCATAGCTCCAAGATATTATTTTAACATTTAAAACTATCAAACATAAATTTATCAACCAATTTGTTTCTATATTCTATTTTTACCAATTTACTTATAACTTTTTCGTTCACTGAGCGTCAATTTAACTGTTCTAAAGATAAATGGAATATAAGTTAGTTTATATATTAAAATTATACAATTATAAATAAAAAACTAATATAATTGCTATGAAATCATCCATCTAAGTTTCAGTTGAAGATTACTTAAACCAAACTTGACAAGAAAGAGACAGAGTAAATATACTTGAAAAAATTATCAAATTATGTAAAGCCCAAAAAGGTGTAAACTCCGAACACATTCCATGATAAGAAAAATATAAAAAATGAATTGGAATTCTTGAAGCTAGAGTAATTCGATAAAAAACAAATACGCAGTCTGAACCAAAGGACATTGCAAAGATATATAGATAACAAGACACTATATCCATTTTCAAGACACAAAAAGATGTGATGAAATGCATTTATTAAGCACAATCCTTGATAATAACAAGCTGCAAAAACATTTGGGAAATCAATTCTAGCCAGTATTCTTGGATGCGCAAGAAGATAATTCAAGTAAGGAAAGCTGTGGAAGATGCTGGGGTTACTATGCTTAGCAAATGAAAACTTTCTCAATCAGAAGAATGTATCATCAAATGAGGGGTTCCTATACCAAAGTAGCTTGGAGAAAATTGATATGTAATAACCAAGGACAACCTAAATGGTTGTCCATCTTAAACCTGGCAGCAAATAGGGAACTGAATACAAAGGAGAAGTTGATCAAAGGGAGTTATTGACAACCAGGTGTGTCCTCTCTGTGCTATTGGATGAGGTGTTAATTTCTTTTAAGTTGGATAAGGGGCATTTTGCTAATTCTTACACCAAACAAAAATACTCTTAAAACATTTTGAATGGAAGGAGAATTTAGTTCTTGCAGGATACTTGGGGCGTCATTTTTCTATAAAACATAGGTTACCAAACGTCTTTACTTATGCATCAATCAAATGGCTACCGTCACTGACAGTGGACGGATTGGTCGTGATGTTGAGAAGGATTTCAAATGATTAGGACGTGGAGGAACTTGCAATCTCATTGGGCTAATTGATTCCTTTTCTATTTTGAGACACACAGGGTATACTAATTTGGAAACAGAGCAGCATGGGTGTTGTTTCAGTTACAGCATGCGACATCTTTATATGCAGCCACGAAATCAATATTGGAATAAGTGTAATTTGTAGATTATTCATAACTGTTGCTCTAGCAAACTCACACCCATGACATGGACCTTTAACACGGAAAGAATAAGTCTTGGCAATAGATAGATTTTTCAATCAGAAAGATATCTCAGCGGTACTCTATATATGTATATTCTTTATCTAAGCATTTAACAAAGTTCAATCTAATATAGGGTCTGTTTTACACCATTTGAAGGTCATTCTTAAAGTAACAAAGGGTGTCCATGGTTATTAAAGGATCTGAAAATCTTTCTCCATGCTACATACATCGTTTCATACAGAACACGAATCCTATGTGCAAGAATATTAACCTCAGCAACTATATGAGTTTCTTTCCCCAAATTGGTTTATAACATGGGAGAAATTTAGATATAAGAGATAAGCGGCCGAAACAAACTTCCTAAATCAGGATTTTTTACATCCAAATAAGAACAGCCGTATAACATGACTTTTACCATATTAATGTACACAAAATCTATTATAAATCAATCGACAAGCATCAATCCAAAATCAACTGTAAATCGATTGCAAGCGACTGATTTAACAGCGGAAGAATATGGACGGGCACTACGGCAGGCTGTTGATGCAACAACGAGTTAGGAACTGATTTACGGTAAATCAATCGACCAACATCAACCCAAAATCTACTGTAAATCGATTGCAAGGAACTGATTTACTGTAATTCTACTGTAAATCGATTGGAAGAAGAGAAGTTAACACTGCCATTGACGCACTGTAAATCGATTTGAGCTGATCTACTCTAAATCGATTGTAAATCGAAGAGAAGAGAATTTACCTGGGAAGAAGATGGGTACTGCCGTTGACGCACTGTAAATCGCACTGCCGTTGATGCACTGCCATTGACGCAACAACAAGTTAGGTTTTTTGGCAGCGAAGTTGATTCAACTGGGGAGGGAAGCGATTCAATCGTTATCATTCTGTTGTTTTCTAATTGGGGAGGGAAGCGATAAAAGGTATCCAAAAAATCGGAGGGAAAGATATTTCTCTTTTTTTATGCGGAGGGAAAGTGAAAATAATAAAAGATTAATTTTAATTAGTAATTTTTAGTGGCTATTATTTTTTATTGCCGGTAAAGGATATCGTTTACTGGCTAATGGTTATATGCCACTAATATTTAAGCTTAAAGAATTTATTAGCAACCATTGCCTTATTACCGCTAAATAATTACCGCCAAAGGCCTTTTTTGTAGTAGTTAAACAATTAACAATCAAATACGCTATAAAATAATCATTCGGGATGGACTAAGTCACAATCCCCAACGGTGCTCTACCCCACGCTCGTCATCTAGCATGCAAGTCACCTCAATATAGCCATACACTGTGAAATTCCGGGGTTTCATACCCTCAGGACAACATTTAAAATCATTACTCACCTCAATCCAACCTGAAATCTAGCTTGCAATGCCTTTACCCTTCGAAGCGACTTCTGAGTGCTCCAAATCTACCAAGTTCAGATTTTTATTATTAAATTATGCTAAATGAATGAATCCCAATTGACAAATATCGATTTTAAGCACATAACCCGAAATCGGTCAAACCCGACCCCGGGCCCGCATACCGGAACTGGACAAACTTTATACCAAAATATTCTTCATCATCTCACGAGTCCGTACGTATAAAGAACTCGAAAATCGGAGTTCGTTTGACCCTCTCAAATCATCCCTGAAAGGTCTCATAATCTCAAGCCCTAACTCCATCTTTTTCTACTGATTTTCATGAATTTACACTGATATTTTCGTCCAAAATTCTTACCTCAATGAAGAACAATGATTCTTCTCTTTAAATTGCCTCCAAGCTCTTTTCCCGTTCAAAAATGGAAGTCGCGAAACAGATCTTTAAAACATTCTGCCCAAGTATATACTCTTCGTGATCGCGAAAAATTCTTTGCGATCGCGAAACACAACTTTTCTCAGCCCAAAATTTGCCCTTCGCGATCGCGAAGAATAAGTTCCTAGCTCTTCCGGACAACCTCTAGTGTAATGGTCATAACTTTTTGCACACAACTCGAAATAACAAATGGTTTGATGTTCTGAAAACTAGACACAAAGGGATATAATTTCATATGTTTTTCATTTCCCGACTCTTTATATATTGCGAGATATAAGCTTCCAAAGTCATCCCTGTGCATTAACGATTTCTAAACCCTTCCCGGAAAGCCTACCACCATAACCTTTTTTACACAACTTAAAATTATAATTAATCTATGTTTCTGAAAACTAGACATAAAGGGATACAACTTTATTTTTTTGATCATCTCCAAATTCTTTATAGATTATGAGATATAAGCTTCCAAAATTGGATAAGTGCAGCAGAATATTTACTTTATGTGATTGCGAAGGTTCATCCGCAATCGCGAAGCACTGACATTTTTTTCGCATTTTACTTATCGCGATCACGTACAATTCCCCGCGATCGCGTAGATCACTGCTGTAGCCAAAAACCAGCAGCTAAAAATAGCTTAGAAATGGTTCAGAACCACCCCGAAACTCACCCGAGGATTCAAGCCTAAGAATTCCAAAACTTCCGAATTCCGAATTCGATTAAAAAGTCTATCAAACCTCGTCCGAATAACCTGAAATTTTGCACACACGTCACAAATGACACAACGGACCTACTCCAATTTTCGGAATTTCATTCCGACTCCTATATCAAAATCTCACATATCAACCGAAAAACGCTAAAATTCTAATTTCGCCAATTCAAGCCCAAATCTACTTCGGACCTCCAAAACACATTACGATCATGCTCCTAAGTCTCAAATCACCTAACGGAGCTAACCAAATCATAAAAATTCCAATCCAAAATCATATGCTAACAAATCAAAACTCAGTCAAACCTTTCAAATTTTTAAGCTTCCAACTGAGAACTGTTCTTCCAAATTTATTCCGATCATCCTGAAAATCAAAACCGACGATTTAAATAAGCCATAATACATCACACGGGGCAAGTCATGCCCAAGAACTGGCGAGCAAAGTGCAAAAGCTCAAAACGACCGATCGGATCGTTACATCCTCCCCCACTTAAACATACGTTCGTCCTCGAACATGCCTAGAGTTGTTCCGTAAACTATCAAATCACTGTGTAACCTTACCGTGCACATAGCCGGGGATGATCCCATGTCACCCTATCTCATATAGGTCCGAGAACACAATGTAACTGAAATTTCGCAATCCAACCTAGCCCATAAACCTTAGAACCAGATTTCCACTTCTCAAAATCATCTACAAGATTAGAATCTCATATTTATACTCTGAATAAGACCGAACAAGTTGTAACAAGCAATACCTCCAACCTCGGATGAAATTACATGATATACCACATATCTCAAACTCTTGTAGCGATAACTTCTGATTACAGCAGTTACTCAGAACAACCAAATATCGATCATAAACCTCTTATCAAATAAAGCCTTATTCTAACACTTTTGTATACCGCCTATGATGAATAAAACATGCACATTCCTCATATCAACCAATCATGGAGCTCCCTCTTCGTCGGCATGGACTATAGCAAATTTCTGAGCCGAACATCGATATTATCCTTCCAACATACTGAAACTGAATCCATTTGTATTTATTCTTGATCCCAACGATATCCTCTAATCCAACACAACTACTCTGGTGATATGACACATCAATACGATCTAAAGCCGCAACTCGTGCAACCTGTGCACCAATAAGCAACAACAAGAACATACTCAAATCGTGAAAATGAATCAAATGAGAGAGCTGCGAGGCAAGCTCACCAGTACCACCACACATAATGCTGAGAACCCATCACACATCGTAGAAACATAACACACGAATCTAACTCGAAGGGTCATACCTCTACATAACTTCGTTGCAATGCGCGACCCTATCCAACCACTGGTCCACATGAAACTCCTCAAGTCATTATGCTCAAAATCGACAACCACACGCAATTTGATGTTTAGAACTAAAGCAAATCATCATAACCACAGCGAAGCAATTGACATAACACTAAACAGACCCGAAAGGACATAACCGATACGCCATTCACCGAGCAATACCCAATTACTCTTCCCGCTCGACTTCTGCTATGAAACCCCAAAGAACCGCACCATCTACCTATAACCAACAAATCCAAATGCCCCACAACACGGGAAGGTAACTCATATATCTCATCAGAACACTAATAGGCTCAATAACAATCGAATCACACATCCCTCAGTAATACCACTCGGAGCCAACCAAGTCGACTCAAGTTAGAGCACACATCCACACTGGCATGCCAACGGACCCCTTATCAAGGAAACCCTGGAATTGCTCCCTCAACTCCTTTAACTCTGCCAGTGCCATACGATATGGTGCACGACATCAAATCAATACCAAAATCAACAACCCTGCCCGGTGACATGTCCGGCCATAAGAACACATCCGAAAAGTCTCTCACCACCGAAACTGAATTAATGGTAGGAGTCTCTACACTGACATCCATCACGAAAGCCCAAATAAGAAAGACAATCCTTCCTAGCCATCCGCTAGGTCTTCGAAATATAAAATCACCCTACTAAGAACATAATCCGTCAAACCTCGCCACTCAATCCGTGTCATTCCCGGCATAGCCAACATCGCCGCCTTAGCGCCATAGTTTAGAATAACACAACACGAAGACAACCAGTCTATAACTGATATTACACCTATAATCTAACATACCAAGCAACAAAAGATCCACTCGGGTCTCCAAACCCCGATAGTCACTAAATAGTGACGATACACATGACCCACAACCACAACATAGCTTGAATATGAGAACTCCCAGTCTCCAACTCCGTAAAACACACGAATCACCATATCCGATCCCAATTCCGCATCCGAGTATACAACACACCTCTAATACGCAATCATTCCCACGAGAGGTACTCTCAACCCAAATGTCAGCAGTCGATCCAACAAGAAAGTGCCGCACTACTAATGAAGTATCATCAACTTAATCACATTGCCTTTTTCTGAAATATATACCCTCGTCAAATCACCCCAAATTAGCAATACCATTTTCTTAATCATCCGAAGACTCTTTCTCTAATTATCTGAAGCTCATTTCTCTAATTGTTTGAGACTCCCGCTGTCTAAGAGTTTTATGACCTTCCTTTCACCACTGAATTGTAACCATACACACGCAAATCCCAATCCTCCACAACATACCGCATATATCATACCATCTTAGGATAACATGAGAACTTCACCTCCCTTCTAAGCCACAAACATCTACGTACTCAACTAGTCAAGAACTTTCCATTGATCCCACCTAGAAAAAATATCACTATACATCCTATGCTTCTCACGCTCGCAAAAAATATACACCTTAAACCGTGGTAGAAACCATCAAGAACTCTCCGTATTCTACTTGCACAAAACTAAACCGCCAGGACTGAATCCTTCTGACTCAACCAGGCTACACATGCCATTAAGACCCAAGAGCATTATCGCGAAAACACCTGTATAAACTCATTACCTGATAAGCATCCAAAGAACTAATCATATCCCTACCATATCGATTCGGCCTACTACCAAGCTATCTCATTTATCCGAGTTTCATTCTAATTTACCTCCAACTTGACACTCCTTCTTGCTATAACACCACAGTTTCTCAACCCGAACTCACCACACGAGACCCAAACATAAAACCATGCTATCCAAGGCTCATAAGCCGCTGGATACTCTCTTAAATATTCCCAAAAGCACCATGTCCAAAATACCTACATCGAAGAAACTTCTTGCGAATCTGGAACCATTACCTTTCTAATACCGACTTAAGAATCCCCTAATTGATATAGAATTATCACAAGTCTTGACACCCTCCAATGAAAACCTCAGTTTCTAACCAAATTATACGCATGAGAATCTCCAATTATTATATGAAAAACCTTGAACGCATTAGAACCATTCTCTAGAGTCATCTGCTCTACTAGAGCTTCAATTGGCCTGATCAAATGAACAGAACAACCCGTGCCTCATTAGCACTCCGACACCGCCGAATGTAACCTCATCCCAATACAACCAAGCAACTTCCTGCTCTATGCACCGAGCATTCCTTACCAACAATAACTCAAGGCATTCCGTGATTCTCAAACACCTATGAAGCATAACATAACCTTTATTGAAATTTTCCTTTACTCAATCCAAAACTGATTCACAAATATGCCTCGAACTGGAACCATCATAGAACATAACCGTGCAATCAACTACTCAATAGCAGACTCCCCCACTTGGCTCGAAGCCATAGATGAAAACACACATAATTCATAATGACTATACTCTATTTCTGCCATAATTCCGTAGTGAGGTTAAACTCAATCCTTCATAAGCTCGTGAAACACTGACCATTTGGTACTTTAAATCTTCTACAAATCTCGCATTCACCCTCATAACAGTCAAGCCCACACTTTTAAGCGATCAAAATTCAATTGCAACACGCATACTCACTAGTAAAGGAGATCTTCTAACAACAACATAAGGATCACACAACTTAAGAATACTCTGCAGGAGATAACCCACCTGCTTTGCCTCAAACTAACATTTCTGTATACCTTTCACCATCATAAACATTACGCATGCACTCAATCTTCCTGAGTCTGAACCCATACCGCAATATGAAATTTACTTCACTCCTAACTAGGAAACATGAAAATATTCTTCACACATCCAAAACTTGGGGCTATACCGAGAATCAAGATGGAAGTCAAGCACCTAATAATTCTTCTATCCTCCAGCAGACCCTTCTCGTCTCTTTTAAATCATATGAATACATCTCGCAGTCACATCACACTCATCACGTAACTACCCAACCATCACTTCTACTAATAGGGGCACTACCGAATATATAAGTTCAAAAACACGGCTCACATAATCAGCACCTCGGTGCTCAAGCTATAGGTAAAAATTCCGGCCTCAAGTCCTTCAGACTGAGCCAACGTCAAACACACATAGATCACATCTCTCCCCTCGATAAGGGAATCACAAGCCATCGATGCACATCTGATACTGAGTGCTCAAGCGCGTATACGAATGCATGGGAGGAATTCAAAGAGTTACATCTCAAGCTAAATCAAGGACGCACTATAGGAATTCAAGAATGTGAAGTTTTTCCTAAAGGTTCTGAAGCCTCCCGAGGATAAGTACAGAGGTCTCCGTACCGATCCGCGAGACTCTACTAAATCTGCTCATGACTCGTGAGACCTATGTAACCTAGGCTCTGATACCAACTTGTCACGACCCTAAACCCAATCCCAGTCGTGATGGTGCCTCTCATAAAGACAAGGCCAACCGACACTTACCCATTTCAGTTATAACAATTTAATAAATTAATTTAAGTCATTTATAAGGATAATTAATCCAACATTTAAGTAGTCAACAATACAAATATGCGGAATAACAACTCAACACAGCCCGACATTGGGGTGTCACTAGTCATGAGCATCTACTACAATTGTCTAACCATATCAAGACCGAAATGATCGGAAGGGTCACAAGAATACATAAGGAAGAATAAAGAGGGAGAGAGCAGAGCCACGATCGCCAGACAACTACCTTGCTAACTCCAATGAAACTGCCACCAAGCTAAAAAAATACCTGAATCTTCACACAAGGTGCAGGGAGTAAAGTGAGTACTTCCAACTCAGTCAGTAATATAAAGAAATGAAGACTGAGTATTATAAAGCCACATAAGGCTTAACATTAAGTTACAAGAGGCATAACAAATCAGTGAATATAATTAAGTAGTGAAATCTCATAAACCTCTCACAAACAGTTAAACAATATACAAGAAAACAACTAACAAGTAAACACATAATATCTTCCCCTCAGGCACAGTAACAACCGAATCAATCCCTCGGGCAATATCACAAAACAATACCAGCCCCTCGGGCTATATCTCATATCACAATGGGTACCCGCACTCACTAGGGATGTACAGACTCCGGGAGGGGCCCTTTACGGCCCAAGCGCATAATTAAGCCATCTCGTGGCATCATAAACAAGCTCTCAACCTCATATTAATATCTCAAGCCACCTCATGACGTACAAATTTCAGGCCCTTGGCCTCATTATCATAATCAATATATCACTGCAGCAGCGTGTAACCTGACCCAAATATATCTTCACAACACAGGTCCTCGACCTTACTCAGTCAGAATCTTATAAGCCCCTCGGGCCACAGTAAAATATGAAGCTCAGCTCAAATACCTTTAAAAATATCATTTAATGTATTTAGAACAGAATAATATAGTCGAGTCTTTAAAATAGTAAAATATAGTATGACAGAGCACCAGTATGAAATCAATTAGTGAGGAAAAATATCATTTAAAAATCCCCTAAGGGTTCAAACAGCTGGCACGAAACCCACATATGGCGTTTAGCCCAAAATATGATAATATTAAACAATTAACTATCAAATACGCAGTAAAATAATCATTCAGGATGGACTAAGTCACAATCCCCAACGGTGCTCTACCCACGCTCGTCATCTAGCGTGTAAGTCACCTCAATATAGCCGTACACTGTGAAATTTTGGGGTTTCATACCCTCAGGACAATATTTAAAATCATTACTCACCTCAATCCGACGCGAAATCTAGCTTGCAATGCCTTTGCTCTTCGAAAAGGCTTCCGAGTGCTCCAAATCTACCAAGTTCAGATTTTTATCATTAAATTATGCTAAAAGAATGAATTCCAATTGAAAAATATTGATTTTAAGCACAAAACCCACTACTAAAAAAGGGCTAATTTCCGATCGAAATTTGCGACGGAAAATAGTAATCGGAAATTTCCGACAGAATCGGTCGGAATATTCATAAAAATATATTTTTTAATTTTTAATAATACTTACGACTAATATTGCGTCTATGTCCGTCATAAATTTTGGCGGAAAATTCCGCATCATTTTTTTACCGACTAATTCGGCCGAAAATAATTAAAAAAAGAAAGAAATAAATAAAAAATAGCGACCAATTCGGTCGAAAATGTTTAGTAAAACGAGGTTGACTACTTTTGACCAAATTATCGACCGAATCGGTTAGAGAGTTTTTAAAAAAATCCTCAACAACTTCCTTTCTTTTCCTTTTCCTCTTTCCTTCCTTCTCTCTTATCTCTCTCACTTAAACTTCTCCTCATCTAAACCCGCCGCTTCCATCAACGAGCAGCTCGCCGGTGCCGCTGCAAGTCTGTCGAGATCCTCCACTTCCAGGTAAGTTTCCCCCATCCAAACCCTCCACTGCGTACATATTATTTATACTGTAAAAGGCATAAAGCCTCTTCAGGAAGTTTAAACCTCGTTGATTGTTGTCTGAATTCCTCTCAGATAGGGTTTTTGGTTCGTATTTCCTACCTACAATTCCTTTAGCCGATTTTCTAATTGGAGCTTAATGAATTATCCTTAATTTATGTATGCAATAATGTCACGACCCAATTTCCCCTCCGTTGGGTTTCGTTATGGCACCTAGTCTTAAGGACTAGGTAAGCCTAATAAATTGCGGAATAACAACCATGAATAATAACATCTCAAATTCTTCTGAAAGATAATTCTTATACAAAGACCATCTTCCCAAAACCCGGTAGTACAAGTCATAAGCTTTTCTAAGAGTAGTTATTCAAAATAAATACATCACTGTTCCGAACAAAAGGAACATATGGAAATAAGTGCAATTAAAGTTGACTCCGAGGACCGCGAAGGCTGCAGTAGGTTTACCTCGAGTCTCCACTGCAACGAACAACTACTATTGATCAGATACTTGGATCTGTACACAAAAATATACAGAAGTGTAGTATCAGCACAACCGACCCCATGTGCTGGTAAGTGCCTAGCCTAACCTCGGCGAAGTAGTGACGAGGCTCGGACCAGACTACTAAATAAACCTGTGCAATATAGCGTACAAAATAATAGGAAGCAGATAACAATGGTGGCAACAATGATCAACCAGTAATATAAATAGCAGGCAACATAAATGTTTCTCTACAAATAATAAATACAAGTGCAATCAATTAATCAAATCCTTCAAATATAAATCTTTCGCCTATAAATCCTGCAAGTAATAATCTCTAAGATAATATGCTTTTCAATCAATATATTTTGAATATATTTCCTTTCGAGTAAAAGTCATCTTGTGACGCCTCATTTCATAATCATAATTAATATTGGTCTCAGCCCACTTTCATATTTTCACGACACCTCATGCCCACATATTTCTATCTCATTTTTCACAACAATATCCTCATATTACTCAGTTCATAGGTCCATAACCCAATACAATTAAGAATGCTCAAGGAGCCTCATTCACTTAAAATAAAGTAGGGTACAACTCCCAACCCAAATAGGAAATCAACAAGAAAAGATGAAGTTATTTTTAGAAATTATTTGATAAAGAAAATATCCTTTTCAATTGAAGTACAATATCGAATGAATTATTACCTTTAATACGAGAAGTGAATAAATCAAAATATAGAAGAAATCCCTTTTTAAGTAGAGTACAACCTCAAACGGTTTAAGGAAAATTTAGCTGAGAAATCAATTGAGTTAAAAATATAACAATTGTTGAAATTTAAAGTATTGAATATATATAAAACAATAGGGCGAGGTATTCTCAACACTATGAATTTCTACACAAAGGATCACAGCCGTGAAGGAAATCTAAACCATTAAAACACTTGAATTGATAACAACAATTACAACAGAGATAAAATAATCACAGAAGGAGTACAACTCAATGCAGAGATAACAACCGGGGATCTCCCATGATACCGTCCTGTAGTCCCAAATGTAAATACTCGGGGATCTCTCAGTATCCTCCGTATATGAGCTAGGTATCTCTTGGTATGTGCAGGGGGATCTCCCGGGAATCTAACCCATAGTCCCAAAGTAAATATGCAGGGGGATCTCCCGGGAATCTAACCTATACTCCCAAAAGTAAACAAACAAGGGGGAGCTACCGGAATTCCACATCCGTAGTCCCAAAGTAAATACACAACACAACCAACAGAATCAACAGTTACATCACAACTGAAGGATCGGATATCACCGCAATACATATAACAACAACAAAACAACAACAAATGATAATAATACCAGGTAATATAAGTAAATCAACTCAGGGCTGTAAATCACGAGAAAAATGGTAGAATCAGCTCACAGGAATAACCACAGAAAAGAGTACTGGCATAAAGGAAATAGTTCAATAATGGGAAAACTAACACGTAACAACGATCCCACAATATACAAGTCAATAATAAGGAAATCGACAGAAGTCAAGTAGTTATGAAAATATAACATAACAATAGGAGAGGCAAAACTCGTCAGTTAAGTCAAATAGGAGTCATATTAATCAAAGTATAAGACTCACGGGCATGCTTGACACCAACGTATAGATACTCGTCACCATGCCTATACGTCGTACTCGACAAATAACACATAACAATTCTGACACAACTCCTAATCCCTCAAGCTAAGGTTAGCCAAACACTTACCTCGCTCTAATACCAACTACTTGTCACGACCCAATTTCCCCTCCGTTGGGTTTCGTGATGGCACCTAGTCTTAAGGACTAGGTAAGCCTAATAAATTGCGGAATAACAACCATGAATAATAACATCTCAAATTCTTCTGAAATATAATTCTTATACAAAGAACATCTTCCCAAAACCCAGTAGTACAAGTCATAAGCTTTTCTAAGAGTAGTTATTCAAAATAAATACATCACTGTTCCGAACAAAAGGAACATATGGAAATAAGTACAATTGAAGGTGACTCCGAGGACCGCGAAGGCTGCAGTAGGTTTACCTCGAGTCTCCACTGCAACGAACAACTACTATTGATCAGATACTTAGATCTGTACACAAAAATATACAGAAGTGTAGTATTAGCACAACCGACCCCATGTGCTGGTAAGTGCCTAGCCTAACCTCGGCGAAGTAGTGACGAGGCTAGGACCAAACTACCAAATAAA
>MU708940.1:62389-94134 GCA_026770625.1 Nicotiana glauca | reverse complement strand
TGAGAAATCAATTGAGTTAAAAATATAACAATTGTTGAAATTTAAAGTATTGAATATATATAAAACAATAGGGCGAGGTATTCTCAACACTATGAATTTCTACACAAAGGATCACAGCCGTGAAGGAAATCTAAACCATTAAAACACTTGAATTGATAACAACAATTACAACAGAGATAAAATAATCACAGAAGGAGTACAACTCAATGCAGAGATAACAACCGGGGATCTCCCATGATACCGTCCTGTAGTCCCAAATGTAAATACTCGGGGATCTCTCAGTATCCTCCGTATATGAGCTAGGTATCTCTTGGTATGTGCAGGGGGATCTCCCGGGAATCTAACCCATAGTCCCAAAGTAAATATGCAGGGGGATCTCCCGGGAATCTAACCTATACTCCCAAAAGTAAACAAACAAGGGGGAGCTACCGGAATTCCACATCCGTAGTCCCAAAGTAAATACACAACACAACCAACAGAATCAACAGTTACATCACAACTGAAGGATCGGATATCACCGCAATACATATAACAACAACAAATGATAATAATACCAGGTAATATAAGTAAATCAACTCAGGGCTGTAAATCACGAGAAAAATGGTAGAATCAGCTCACAGGAATAACCACAGAAAAGAGTACTGGCATAAAGGAAATAGTTCAATAATGGGAAAACTAACACGTAACAACGATCCCACAATATACAAGTCAATAATAAGGAAATCGACAGAAGTCAAGTAGTTATGAAAATATAACATAACAATAGGAGAGGCAAAACTCGTCAGTTAAGTCAAATAGGAGTCATATTAATCAAAGTATAAGACTCACGGGCATGCTTGACACCAACGTATAGATACTCGTCACCATGCCTATACGTCGTACTCGACAAATAACACATAACAATTCTGACACAACTCCTAATCCCTCAAGCTAAGGTTAGCCAAACACTTACCTCGCTCTAATACCAACTACTTGTCACGACCCAATTTCCCCTCCGTTGGGTTTCGTGATGGCACCTAGTCTTAAGGACTAGGTAAGCCTAATAAATTGCGGAATAACAACCATGAATAATAACATCTCAAATTCTTCTGAAATATAATTCTTATACAAAGAACATCTTCCCAAAACCCAGTAGTACAAGTCATAAGCTTTTCTAAGAGTAGTTATTCAAAATAAATACATCACTGTTCCGAACAAAAGGAACATATGGAAATAAGTACAATTGAAGGTGACTCCGAGGACCGCGAAGGCTGCAGTAGGTTTACCTCGAGTCTCCACTGCAACGAACAACTACTATTGATCAGATACTTAGATCTGTACACAAAAATATACAGAAGTGTAGTATTAGCACAACCGACCCCATGTGCTGGTAAGTGCCTAGCCTAACCTCGGCGAAGTAGTGACGAGGCTAGGACCAAACTACCAAATAAACCTATGCAATATAGCGTACAAAATAATAGGAAGCAAATAACAATGGTGGCAACAATGATCAACCAGTAATATAAATAGCAGGCAACATAAATGTTTCTCAACAAATAATAAATACAAGTGCAATCAATTAATCAAATCCTTCAAATATAAATCTTTTGCCTATAAATCCTTCAAGTAATAATCTCTAAGATAATATGCTTTTCAATCAATATATTTCGAATATATTTCCTTTCGAGTAAAAGTCATCTTGTGACGCCTCATTTCATAATCATAATTAATATTGGTCTCAGCCCACTTTCATATTTTCACGACACCTCAAGCAACTCATAGATCTCCCCAGATCACTAACAAGTTCAATAACTATCGAATCAACCTATCCCTCAACAATACAACTCGGGACTAACCAAGCTAACTCCAGCTAAATACGTAGCCACATCGGCCTGCCAACGAACTCAATACCAAGAAGCCTGAAGCTGCTCCTTCCACTACTATAACTCCTGCCGGAGCCGTACGATACGGTGCCCGGCACCAAATAAATACCGAAATCCACAATCTCGCCCGGCGACATGCCCGGCCACAAGAAACGCATCCGAAAAAGTCCCTCAATACCGGAACTGAATCAATGGTAGAAACCTCTACACTGACATCCGCCACGAAGGCCCAATTAAGAAAAGCAATCCTTCCCAGCCGTCCGCTGGTCTTTGGAATACAAACCACTCTGCTAGAACATAATCCGATGCACCTCGCCACGCAACCTGTGGCATTTTCCAACATAGCCCATAGCACAATAGTCTAGAATAATCCAACACTGAGACAACCAGTCGACACCCCAATATCATATCCAAAATCTAATATACCAAGCAAAGAAAGATCCACTCGGCCTCCAAATCCCAATAGCCGCTAACGGTACCAATACACATGATCCACAACCACTACATGGTCTGTACCTGAGAACTCCTAGTCTCCAACTTCATATAGCACACGAATCACCATACCTGACCCCAAATTCCACCGTATGAATATATACCACACCTCAAGTACCCAATCATTCCACGAAAGTTATTTTGAAATTCCCCTGTGCCATCATACAAACTCAGATATCAATAGTCGATCTAGCAAGAAAGCACCGTAATACTACCGAAGTATCATCAGTTAAGTCACATTACCCCTTTTCAAGACAAATACTCTCGTCAAATCACTTCCAATTAGCAGTATCATTTCCTTCGTTATCTGAGGCTACTCTTTACTTAAGAGTTTTATGAACTTCTTTTCAGAACTGAACTGTAACTCACCTAGACAGCAACTTCCATTGATCCCATTTGAAAGAAAATAATTATGCATTCCATGCTTCGCATGCCCATAGAAGATATATACATCTCCAAACCACGGTGAAACCCAACAAGAATTCTTCCCCAATTCCATTTGCGCAAGCTAAACTGTCAGGACTGAATCCTTCTAACCAGACCAGACTAGACAAGCTGTCAGCACTCAGGAGCTTTGCTGCAAGATACCCGTAAGGGCTCATTACCTTGAACACATACAAAGAATTAATCATACCCTTACCATACCGATTCGGTCTACTACCAAGCTATTCCCTCTATCTAGTTTCCCTCCTGATTCATCATCAACTTGATATTCCCTCTTGCTGTAGCACCAGAGTTCTTCAATCCAGGATCACTACACGAGAATCAAGCGCAAGACCACACGGTCTAAGACCCATAAGCCACTGAATACTCTCTCAAATATTTCCAGAACTACCACATTCCAGAATACTTCGCTCTGAAGAACTTCCTGTGAATTTAAATTCGTCACATTTACTTCTCAGATACTAATACATGGAACCCCATAATTAGCATAAAATACCACAAGTCTTGACCTTTCCGATGAAAACATAGTTGCTAACCACACATGCAACTTTAAGATACCCGATTGTTCCCTGTGGACTCTTGAACACATTGAAACCCCTTTCGAAAGTCATTCACTCTCATTCAAACTGGTAATTACATGACTTAACGAACAAAATCACTCGTGCCTTATTGGCACTCCGATACCGCAAAATGAGATCCTCATCCTGATACCACCAAGCAACTTCCTGCTCTATGCACCGAGCATTCTTTACCAACAACAACTCTAGACATTCCGTGATGCTCATACCCTATGGGACATAATATAACCCTTGCCTTTACTCTAGTCACAACTGACTCACCCGTACGCTCCAACTGAAGCCAACATAGCACATGGACATAAAATTAGCTTTTCAATAGCAAACTCCCCAACTTGGCTCGAAGCCATATATCAAGACACACTCATCAACCCATAACACTTTTACTCTAATGACGCCACAATACCATAGTGAGATTAAACTCAAATCATTTACAAGTTTGTGGAAACACAGATCATCTAGTACTGTAATCCTCTGCAAATCTCGCATTCATCCCCACATCAGTTGAGTCCACTCTCTTAAGCGACCCAAAATTTCAAATTTCAACACGTACCCTTCAATTACACATGAGATCTTCTAACATACACATAAGGATCATACCACTTAAGAACACTCCGTAGGAGATAACCCACCTGCTTCGCCTCAATTTAATATTTCAGCATACACTCCACCGTCATACATATTACACAGTCATTTAGTCTTTCTGGGTCTGAACTCATTCCGCCACATGTAATGCACTTCACTCTCCAACTAGGAGACACACAAATATTCTTCATGCGCCCATGATTCGGGCTACACATCAAATCACAATAGGAATCGAACACTTAACAGTTCATCAATTATCCAGCAGACTTCTTCGTCACTACCAAGTCATATAGATACATCTTGCGGTACTAACATACTTATCACATGGATATCCAACCGCCATTCTATCTAAATAGGGATAATACTGAACATATAAGTTCAAAACACTTGCTCACACAATCAGCACCTCAATGCTCAAGCCATAGGCAAGATCCGGCCTCAAGTCCTCCAGACTGGACCAACATCAAACTCACGGAGATTACATCTCGCCCCTTGATTAGGGAATCACAAGCCATCAAGGCACATCTAAATTTTCCTTAAACCGTTTGAGGTTGTACTCTACTTAAAAAGGGATTTCTTCTATATTTTGATTTATTGACTTCTCGTATTGAAGGTAATAATTCATTCGATATTGTACTTCAATTGAAAAGGATATTTTCTTTATCAAATAATTTCTAAAAATAACTTCATTTTTTCTTACAAAAACCTTCCGAAAAATTATACGGACTGCGCACGCAAGTCGAGGAATTATTGATAGCACTCTTCAAGGTCTTAAAACACTTAGATGATTATTTAATTTAAAGATGACATTTTGGGTCATCACAAATAAATTTCTTCAATATATGATTAGAGATCTAATCTTTGAGTTTATTATTCATGTGGGGCATCTTTATTTACGCTAAAGAGTCTCTATTTGTACTTATTTCTTTAAAATAGATAAAATTATGAAAAGGGTCTTGAAATTTAGGTTAAGCAGCTTACAGTTTACTTGAATGGGATTAACTTTATATCTTTAGCTCTATTTATGCTTATTTTCTTCAAAATAGAAAAAAATAGGGAAATGGCTCTTAAATTTTAGGTCAAGCAGTTACTTGAATGGGGTAAAATTTACATCTTTAGCTCTATTTGTGCTTATCTTCTTCAAAATAGATAAACATAGGTAAATGGGTATTAAGTTTTAGGTCAAGCAGGTTATAGTTTTTACTTGAGAATCAAGAAAGACTTTTGATTGTTACATAATATAATATATATAGACTTCCAATTTGACCATAGTAATCGAATTATCCAATAAATAAGATGCCCTTTCTCGTCGTAATTAATTCAGGACAAGTAAGAGGTTAGTACTTCAGCATTTCTCATTCTATATATGCCTTGCACAAGAAAATTAATTATATTAATAGAATGTTCTTGACTTTCATTTGCGCACGAGGTGGTTAGCTTAGATCATTTGCGCATGAACCTAAATTAACTTGCTTGACTGTCCAGGTTCTAACAAAACCTAATGCTGCCACCCTGTTAGAGGGAATGTTGGTGTCTCTGTACATTGTTTTGTGTATATATAGATTTGTGTTACTCTTAGAAAGCAAGAAACATATAAATCAGAAGGACCAACCTTTAAATCGAATGTCTCTATTTTCCCCTTAAAATATTACTACTCCTTTGGTTCGTAACTTGTCCGAGGCCGAGACTTGACAGCTACAACAAGGATAAATAATTGCTACATCAATTTAAATTAAGATTGAACTTGTCAAGATGTTTAATTTTCTCATTTAAAGTTAATCTATTTGAAGAAGATAAAACTACTAGTCTGTATGTAAAAGATACGGGGAGTATTATTTTATTGAATTAGCTGACCAGAAGAATCACAGGATACTTTCTTAAGACTTAGAGATTGTAATACACATTTTACTTTAAATAAGTACTATATTTGTTAAATTATTTCTTGTCTTGATTATTTTTGTCACGCCCCGAACCATGACCTGGGCGTAACACGACACTTGGTGCCTGACTGCATGTGATCGAGCGAAGCAATTGTATGGATGGATCAACATGTGGTATAACTATGAGCTAGAGGTAAACGTAAAACATGATAATCTGCAAAAAAAATCTGACCGAAATATCATGGATGCGAAAAAAAATACTGAAAGGTCTCCAAGTATAAACAAGTAGCCGACAAGGCTAACACATGAAAGCCTGCTAATATCTGACTGACTGGGTTATAGTCTACGAAGCCTGTAAAGAATATTGAAGATGCCAACTGTTTACCGGGACAAGGTCCCCGATATATCTTATTAACTGAAATACTATAATGACTAAAACAAACGAGAGATAAGGCCCCGAAAGACTGGGGCTCACCAACAGTTGATACGAGATGTCCTAACAAGCAGAATCGTCAACCTGAAAATTGTTACCTGCATCGCAACATGCAGACCCCGGGAAAAAGGGACGTCAGTATATTTGAATTGCACTGGTATGTAAAATGGCTAAAGAAAAGTATTGTAAATACTGAAACTGAAACTGAACTGCTAGATGATAAAATGATAACTGAACAAGGAAGTAAGGATATGAATACTCCCTCTTCTGAATGATGAACAACCTGTTTATCTGATAATCTACGGCCTCGTGCCCAATATATATACACGTGCACAAGCTACGGCCTCAGGCCCAAGTATACGTATACATAACTAGGACCTCAGACCCAAACATGTATAAAGCATAAACTACGGCCTCAGGCCCAAATACATGTGTTCAATATTCAGGAATTTAGAATCAGGATCTAAGAATCATACTGTAATAAATGATATTGAAATAATGAGCCATACCAAGTGACATGATACTGTAATAGTGAATAGGATTAGACTGAGATGAATATTCATAAAAAGTTGATCTGTCAAAACTGAGACTCAGAGAATATCGGATGATTATGAAACTATGCCATCTAGAGAGTAGAAGTTCTACTATTATTCAGGGAACTAGGTCATAGTTACTTTCTAAGGAAACTGGTAATGGTCATAATGAATATGACGTAGGGAGAATCATAGACATTCCCAAACATAAAGAGTTAGCCTTACATACCTTAACTTCCTGCTCTTGAGCGTAATATAACGTTTGTCAACCCTTTCAACTTTAATCTATAGCAATACAAGTCAAAGGGATTCCATATTAGCTATAATGCTCATGTTTTGGTCACTTAAGCATTTTATCAAACACTTGGTGAAAATAAAGCTTCATAGTCCTTATTAATGGTGTATCTACACCCAACAACCCATTTCCTTGCCGCTAGATAAATTCTAAAGTCTCAAATGGTTATAATCGATATTATTCTTTATCACCCATAAGCTAAACAACACCCTTAACCAATAATCAACACTCAATACCCCAAACCTATAATAGTTCATGCTTTTCTATCCAACCCACCAACTTATATCTAGTGAACTAGGGTTTATAATCATTAAACCAATGCTAGAATCAATTAGAGGGTGAAGACATTACCTTTTCGAAGTTCAAACCCTTGAATTTCGAGTTCTAGGCTTCTTTCTCTCAACAATGTTATCCCAATCGAATATCTAATGATATGAAGGGTTTAACCATGTTAATAAGATGTTGGAAAATTAAAATTAACTTAGAAGCACCATTAGAACTTACCTTGGATGGTGGAAGGACCCTTAAGGAATTAGGTTTTTGAGAGTTCCCCTTTCTAGAGCAATTTTTATATTTTGGGGCTGTGAGGGATGAAATATAGCTTTAAAACGACCCCACGAGCATGCCCGTGCTACTGACCGCGCTAAACGGCAGTAACACTGCCTCAAAATTAGCACAGCCGCGCTAATGGGCGCGCTACCGGCGCGCATATCGCATACTGTTCTGTAAAAGGCACATAACGCTTTGCACAGAAATCCGTTTGGGCTCCATAATATATCGTTGGAAAGCTATTTCAAAGGCCTACAACTTTATGCTTTGAATGTTCCCCAATTCCGCAAAATTTTCACTAAAACTTAATGGAAGGAAGACCTTCTGCAAACTTAGTCGATTTTGTCAATCTTATTCACCTCTCTTCCCATCTTGATTTTGAAACAACTATTTTATCCATAATCATCCCGATGGGACTTTACATGTTCAAAATATAACCTTACCACTCATTTAACACATTCATTCCTAAGCTAAATTTACGGGATGTTACATTATCTCCCCTTTGGGATCATTCGTCCTCGAATGATGGTCCTGGTTGCAACTACGACTATCTATGGACATCAAACAGGTATGATGGTGATATGTGAATATTTGAAATATCATGAATAAATGTGTATACAACTGAATGAGTACGTAATAATTGAGTTCTAAGCTGAGTAAATACCGAAGGACATGGAGATTATAATATAAGACCTGAATGGAAAGGTTAATTACCTTCAACATTTTCCATTTGCTCTTCAAAGAGATGGGGATATCTCGACTTCATGTCCTCTTCGGCTTCCCATGTAGCCTCTTCAACCCTCTGATTCCTGTAGAGTACTTTTACTGAAGCAATTTCCTTAGTTCCGAGCTTGCGAATTTGTCGATCAAGAATAGCCACTGGAATTTCCTCATAAGACATGCTGTCTTTAACCCCTTTAATCTCTGTAGGAACCACAAGTGATGGGTTCCCCATGAATTTCTTCAACATGGACACATGAAACACTGGGTGTACAACAGCTAGTTCTTGTGGCAATTCTAACTCATAAGCCACATGTCCGATCCTTCGCAAGATTCTATATGGACAAATATAGCAGGGACTAAGTTTCCCCTTATTCCCAAATCTCATAATGTCTTTCATGGCGATACTTTCAGAAATGCCCAATCATCAACTTGGAACTCTAAATCCCTACGCCGCACACCCGAATATGACTTTTGGCGACTTTGAGCGGTCTTCAAATACCTTTGTATTAAGTTGACTTTCTTCATAGCCTGATAGACCAAATCGGGTACTAACAACTCCGCTTCTCCGACTTCAAACCAACCAATTGGTGATCTACACCTTCGCCCATACAGAGCTTCGTACAGTGCCATCTTGATACTAGAGTGATAGCTGTTATTGTAAGCAAACTCAATGAGAGATAGATGATCATCCCAATTACCTTTAAAATCAATAACAAACGCCCTCAACATATCCTCCAGAGTCTAGATGGTGCATTCCGCCTGGCCATCTATCTGAGGATGAAAAATGGTGCTGAGGTTCACCCTTGTGACCAATCCCTTCTGAAAGGATTTCCAAAAGTTTGCTGTGAATTGAGCACCACGATTTGAGATAATGGACAAGGGAGTCCCATGCATTCAAACAATTTCTTTGATATACAACTTGGCATAATCCTCGGTCGAATCTGTAGTCTTCACTGGCAAGAAGTGAGCTGACATGTAAGCTGGTCTACAGCCACCCAAATCGAATCATGCTTCCTAAACGAGCGAGGTAGACCCGTTATGAAGTCCATGTTTATCATCTCCCATTTCCAAATGGGAAGTTCTATATTCTGAGTTAAACCGCTAGGCCTCTGATATTCGACTTTCACCTGCTGGAAATTTGGACACTTAGCCAAGAAATTTGCTATATTCTTTTTCATATTATTCCACAATAAACCTCCTTAAGATCGTGATACATCTTTGTGGAACCTGGGTGGATAGAATACTTGGAATTGTGGGATTCTGACATAATCCGCTCTCTGAGCACATCTACATTTGGAACGCATAGTCTGCCTCTGTATCTCAAAGTACCATCATCTCCCCCTTGATCAAAAGCCATAGTCTTGTGTTTGTGAATTCCCTCATTCAGCTGTAATAAGTAGGGATCACTGAACTGTTTTTCCTTTACTTCAGCTACTAAGGAGGATTCCGCCCTGTTCTAGAGAACAACGCCACCATCTTTAGAGTCCAAAAGTCAAACTCCTACACTTGCTAAGCGATGGACTTCCTTCATCATAGTTCGCTTTCCTGCCTCAACATGAGCTAATCTACCCATAGAACGCCGACTGAGAGCATCAGCTACAACATTTGCTTTCCTCAGATGATAGAGGATATCAACATCATAATCTTTAAGTAATTTGAGCCACCTTCTCTAACGTAGATTTAATTCTATTTGTTTGAAGATGTACTGGAGGCTTTTGTGATCTGTAAAAATGTCAACATGTACCCCATACAAATAATGACGCAAGATCTTAAGCGCAAAACACCACAACTACTAATTCAAGATCATGAGTCAGATAATTCTTCTCATGAGTCTTGAGTTGTCTCGACACATAGGCTATGACTTTTCCGTGCTGCATTAATACATACCCAAGACCAACCCCTGAAGTATCACAATAAATAACGAACCCCTGGGGTTCCTTCCGGTAGTATCAGGACTGGAGCTGAAATCAACCTTTTCTTTAACTCCTCAAAACTTTTCTCGCACGCGTCCGACCATTAAAACTTGACTTTATTCTGAGTTAATCTAGTTAAAGGGGACAAGATAGAAGAAAATCCCTCTACGAAACGCCTATAATAGCCTGCTAGACCCAAGAAACTTCTTATATCAGATATTGAAGGGGGTCTAGGCCAATTCTTCACTGCCTCTATTTTCTGAGAGTCCACCTTCACGCCTTCCCCTGAGATGACATGGCCCAAAAACGCTACTGATTTCAACCAAAATTCACACTTAGAAAATTTTGCATATAGCTTATGATCCTGCAGTGTCTGCAACACAATTCTGAGATATTCAGCCTGGTCAGTCTCGCTATGGTTATAAATCAAGATGTCATCAATAAACACGATAACAAACAAATCAAGATAAGGCTTGAAGATCCTATTCATCAGGTCCATAAAAGCTGCTGGTGCATTCGTTAAACCAGATGACATTACCAAAAATTAGAAATGGCCATATCGAGTCCTATAAGATGTTTTTGGAATATCAACTTCCTTAACCTTCAACTGATGGTATCCCGATCTGAGGTCAATCTTGGAATAACACTGGGCACCCTGAAGTTGATCAAATAAATCATCTATTCTTGGAAGAGGGTACTTGTTCTTGATTGTGACTTTATTCAACTGACGATTGTCAATGCACATACGCAAACACCCATCCTTCTTTCGGACAAACAAGATCGGTGCGCCTCAAGGAGAGACACTTGGCCTTATAAATCCCTTATCTAGAAGATCTTTCAACTAGACTTTTAGCTCTTTCAACTCTGCTGGAGCCATTCTGTAAGGTCGAATAGATATCGGCTGAGTGCCTGGAAGTAGATCAATTCTAAAGTCAATCTATCTATCCGGAGAGATTCCAGGGAGATCTTCGGGAAACACTTCTGGAAACTCATTCACAATAGGTACCGACTGGAGAGTGCGAATCTGAGCATCTGCATCCTTAACTCGAACCACGTAATAGATATATCCCTTGGAGATCATCCTTCTGGATTTAAGATAGGAAATAAACCTACCCCTAGGTATTACTACATCACCCTTCCATTCTAAGACTGGTTCACCAGGAAATTTAAAACTTACTATTTTGGTTCTACAACCCACTGTGGCATAACAGGACTCTAACCAATCCATGCCCATGATCACATCGAAGTATACCATCTCCAATTCTACTAAGTCTGCTGCAGTAAGATGATGATGCACTTTGACTAGACATCCCCTATAGATACACCTTGCTATAACTGATTCTCCAACTGGAGTGCACATTTGAAAGGATTCACACAACTTTTCTGGTTCTATCCCAAATTTCTTTGCAATATATGGGGTTACATAAGATAGGGTGGATCCCGGATCTATAAGAGCATAGACATAAAAGATGAATATTGTTAGCATACCTGTGACAACATCTCCACGAGCCTTTGTATTCTGACGGTTTGCTAGTGCATACAAGCAATTTCGTCAACCGCCTGCATTATTAGACTTTGCCGCACCGCGCCCTTGCTTAGCCTGAGAGTTATGATGGGCTGCTAAATTAGTGGACTGAGCTACATTGCCTCCATTGTTCTGCTTTCCTGATGGACAATCCCTCAAGAAGTGGCCTTGATGACCGCACCCAAAGCAACTATTTAAGCCCAAACGACACACCCTTGGATGCTTCTTACCATACGTGTTGCAAGTAGGGTACTCCAGGCCTCTGTAGCCCACACTAGTCTGTTACTATGAGCCTGCTGCTCTGAAATTTTGATTTTTCTTGTTAAACGTGGACCTTTGAACGGTGCACTAGCTGAAGATGGAGCGGGTCTTGATTTTAATTTCCTGAAGAACTGGTGATTGCCTCCTACTTGAGATCCTCCATAGCTGAAATTTCCTGCACACTTAGCTCTCTTACTGAATTCCCTATCTTTTTCTTTATGTAGACGCTTTTCTTCTTTCAACCTGTCTTCGTTCCCTTGAACAAAGTCAACCATCTTAGTGATGGTCATGTCATTATTCTAAGCAGCTATATTAGCATTAGCAAATAAATCATCTGAAAGCCCCAACACAAACCGCCTAACTCTGGCCCTCATATCACGTATCTGGAGCATACTTGGCCATAGAGACAAACTTGAGGTAGTACTCATTCACACTTATATCATTCTGTCTCACTCTCTCAAACTCCAAAGACTTAGCTTCCAAGACATCAATGGGTAGAAATTTCTCAAGGAACGCATCTGCAAACTCCTTCCAAGTCGCAGGATCCGTATCCTCCCCTCGGGAATCTTCCCACATTTCATACCAAATGTTGGCAACATCCTTCAGCTGGTACACAACAAGCTCTGCTGCCTTAGTTCTGTAGCATGCATCACTCGAAATATCTTCTGAACCTCATCAATGAAGTTTTGCGGATCCTCATCCTTTGTAGAGCCTGTGAAGACAGAAGGTTTCATGTTGAGGAATTCCCTAGACCTGGAACTACCCGTCTCATGAACATCACTTGTTCCCTACCTTTGAGCCTGGGTAGCAACTGGATAGCTCCCTGGCATCCATGTCCGAAGCACTGGGCACTGAGCCCGGTGCAACCCCTTGGGCCTCTTGAGCAGCATCAGTTGTGGCCCCCTGGCTAGCAGCTGAGGCCCTCATGGTGTACTTTCTTTTTCAGACATTTTTCTTAAATACGCAATTTGCACGGGTTAGAAAGATTCCTGAAAGCATAGATCTAACTGCACGATCTAGAATATGAAAGAAATGGAACAATCCTACATGTCTTGGTGGTCAACTGTTTACATGTGCGGCGCGCGCACACACATAAAAGAGACCCCCCATTGGACACATCTTTATAGACTCCCTAGGACTCTTGAACCTAGGGCTTTGATACCAAGATTTGTCACATCCCGAACCATGGCCTGGGCGTAACATGGCACTCGGTGCCTGACTACATGTAACCAAGTGAACCAACTGGTATAACTATGAGCTAGAGGTAAACGTAAAACATGATAATCTGCAAAAAAAAATCTGACTGAAATATTATGGATGCGGAAAAAAATACTGAAAGGTCTGCAAGTATAAACGAGTAGCCGATGAGGCTAACATATGAAAGCCTGCTAATATCTGACTGACTGGGTTATAGTCTACGAAGCCTCTAAGGAATAATGAAGATGCCAACTCTTTACCGGGACAAGGTCCCCGGTATACCTTATTAACTGAAATACTATAATGACTAAAATAAAAGAGAGATAAGGCCCTGAAAGACTGGGGCTCACCAACAGCTGATACGAGATGTCCTAACAAGCAGAATTGTCAACCTGAAAATCGTTACCTGCATCACGAGATGCATGCCCCGAGCAAAATAGGCATCAGTACATTTGAATTGCACTGGTAAGTAAAACGGCTAAAGAAAAGAACTGTAAATACTGAAACTGAAACTGAACTGCTAGCTGATAAAATGATAACTGAACAAGGAAGTAATGATATGAATATTCCCTCTTCTGAATGATGAACAACCTATTTATCTGATAAGCTATGGCCTCGGGACCAATATATATACATATGCACAAGCTACGGCCTCAGGACCAAGTATACGTATACATAACTATGGCCTCAGACCCAAACATGCATAAACCATAAACTACGGCCTCAGGCCCAAATACAGGTGTTCAACATCTATGACCTACACTGGTCGGATTTCAACTTCACTATGAGCAAACTTTAGATTACAACCTATGCAATCTAGGAAGTAAACTCTTAATCCCTCACCAACATATAATACACATATCACAAGCCACTTTGAAATACACCTATTACAAACACTTCAACTCATAGCTAACTCTAGTCACGACACAAACACTGAAGGTTTATGGTTTACAAGTGTTTCTAATTAAAGCTTCTAGATAAGCAAAGTAGGAACTACAATGAACAACAATTACAAAGTTACAACTCAACTAAGGACATATAAGAGACTTGCTGTAGGAGTTGGTCCGTAGTAGTGTTTTACTTTGTTCTACTACACTTGAGAATTGAATGCTTAATAGATGAAGGGTTGGAGTGCTTGAATGAATTCTCAAGTCTTCAAGTGATTTATTATTGTAATACTCTTTGTTAATACAACTTGGATGACATCACTTGAATGATGTAATCAAGTGGTTGGTTAATAGGGAGTGATTGATGTATTGTGCTGCACTGTTTGTGTGTACTATATAGGCAGTCACTTTCTAATTGTGGACAGTTGACTTTGTACTGCTGTCTGGGAAAACCAAGGGGATCAGGTCCCTATGTTGATTCTTTATCTTCGAAGCCATAGCAACTCACATTAGCTGGAGTCTGTTGATTGAGTTGTGTACCAAGTGTGTCAGGTCTCTTATCTGGTTCTTTGACAATAATTTTGTTAGATCATCAAAACATAAAGCTAAGGTATTGTAAATCTATCAATTTCCCTGTTCATGATCTAGAGCTGGCAGCCATTCTTCATGCGCTGAAGATTTGGAAGCATTATCTTTATGGCGTGTCATGTGAGGTATTCACATATCATTGGAGAATGATGCCATGCATTTTTGTTTATCGTGTTTACTTGTCCCTATTTGTTCAAAGTATATCAGTTAATCAAATTTTTAATACTACTGTGATCCTTTATCATGTGATCCCTTCAGCATGTCCCCCTACCAATCAAGTTCAAAGTATATCCTAAAGTTTGCTCATAGTGAAGTTGAAATTCGACCAGTGTAGGTCATAGTTTTTTATCCCCTTGAGCAGGGATTTTTCCACTTAAAAGTTCCCTATTCCATTTACTTACTGTTGCATTAGCATTATCTGTGGAAAACTATATATGACCTAGTCTCTACATAGTTTGGTGGACTCATATATTCTATCAATTAGTATCAAAGCGGGTTCTTTCTATCAGGTTAACACATATAAATGATACTCATGGCCTGCTCCACCAAATTTCGAAGAGGGCCAGTCTACCTATAGACCACCTAGGTTCAATGGGTAATATCATAGGTAGTGGAAGACAAGAATGCATGACTTTATCAAGGAATAAGATTTTGAGTTGTGGGATGTTATTTGTGATGGTCCTTATGTACCAACAAAAATGGTCGGAGACCCTCCAGTGACGATGCCAAAAACCAGGAAAGAATACAATGATGCAGATAAGAAAGTTGTGGAGAAAAACTTTCGTGCCAAGAAAATTTTGGTGTGTGGCATAGGACCTGATGAATACAACGAGATCTCAGCCTGTCAATCCGTCAAGGAAATATGGAAAGCTTTACAAACAACACACGAGGGAACCACTCAAGTAAAGCAATCTAAGATTGATATGCTCACCACTGAGTATGAGCTCTTCAAAATGAAGGACGATTAATCTGATGGGTTTTCCATGTCATGAAGAACCAGATAGAGCACCTGGCGCACAGGACATACATCTCATGTGAAATAATCGAAGCCTGAAAATCAGCAAAGGGAGGAACACAAAAGGGATCTGATGATCCGGTCCCTTAGGGTTCTCCAACACAAGGAAGTCAGTGAGTGTACGCAATCAAGATAAAGATGAACACAACATGGACCTACTATTTTAGGGTTCTCTGACAAAAAGTACAAGTCAAGTACACAGCTGGAACGTGACAGAAGAAAGTGATCATCTGGCAACTGTTACAGAAGATGAACATAACTAGGACCTGGTCTGTTGGTGTGTCCTGACAGTAAGTACAAAGCCCACTATCCAGCTGGAACGCAACTGCCCAGAAGTGGATGTGCAGACTGTATATCAGTCACTTCTCATTGGGAAGAAGTATATACCTTGAGTTGACATCACTATCTATTGTGCCATCTTTTGTGATAAAAAACCGGTGCAAGATACACTACTCTTTATACATTTAGTGATATTCTCTCAAAGCATAACAAAGTCCATCTAGCATTGAAGTCACTGATGTGTCAAGAACAAGAAGACAACTCCACTAAGGATCAGTTTCTTAATGAGTTCATGTACATCCATCGTTGAGTTGTAATCTTATTGTTTTGCTCTTAATTGTATTTCCTATGTTGCTTTCTTAGAAGCGTTGTCTTAGGAACAAACCAAAATTCGTAAATTTCTGAGTTTATGTTGTGACTAGGAATAGTCATAAGTTTAAAGCCTTTGTAACTAGGATAGTTATAGAGTGTCTTGTGGTGGTTGCATCACAAGTTAGTTTAAAGTCTTTGCAATAGGTTTCTTTGCAAAGTGGCTTGTGGCGGTTGTATCACAAATTAGTTTAAAGTCTTTGCAATAAGGTTTTTTCAAAGTGGTTTGTAACAGGTAGATTACAAGTTAGTTGAGTTAAAAGCCTATGAGAGTAGGTCGTGGTTTTTGATCCCCTTGTGTGGGATTTTTCCACGTAGAAAATCTCCTGCCGTCTTTACCTTCAGTCTTTACTGCATTCTAGGCATCTTCTCATAGAGGACCCGGTACTCTATAGTTCGGTGGACTCATATAAGCCAATAATTGGTATCAAAGCGGGGTTTTCCTATCAGGCTAACACCTAAGAAGGATCCTCAAATGGCTTCTCCACCAAACTTTGAAAAAGGACAATCAACCTATAGACCTCTCAGATTCAATGGTCAATACTTTGGCTGGCGGAAGACCTGCATGCACGACTTTATGATGGCAGAAGATTCAAAATTGTGGGACATTATATATGATGGTCCACATGTTCCCATGAAGAATATTGAAGAAATAGGACAAATGGTGCCGAAGGAAGAAGAGAGTACAACAACATTGACAGAAAAGCTGTAGAAAAGAACTATCGTGCCAAGAAAATCTTGATGTGTGGCATAAGACCTGATGAGTACAACATAGTCTCAGCTTGAGGCACTGCCAAAGAAATATGGGAGGCGTTGCAAACCGCTCATGAAGGAACCACTCAGGTCAAACAATCCAATATTGACATGCTCACCACAAAATATGAGCTCTTTCGGATGAAGGGTTTCACGGATTCGAAGGTTTTGGTTAAAATTTGAAGAAAACCAGTTATGGATCCATGATGAGGAGAAGAAGGCGTTGCTAGGGTGTAATTTTGGGGGCTGTTGGAGCTTCGCCGCCGGCAGAGGCGATTTCCGGCCTTCGGCTTACGGCGGAGGGGTGGTGGTGATGTTAGGGTACGATAAAGATGAATTTTGGTCTCTAGGGTTCCTGAAAAATTTGGACACTTTTATTTAAAAACCAAGATTAACTCAGGGCCGTTGGATTAGGAGGGATGGAGGGCTTGATTTAATTTGGCATTTATTAACTCAAAACGACGTAGTATTCTTTCCATACTACGTCATTTCATTAGTCTCAAAGGCATGGGCGTTTGGACTGGGTATGGGTGGGAATTTGGGCTTGATTTTGAAGTGGATTTGGGGAATATTTGGGCTGTGACCAAGAATTGGCCCAAAATTAGCCAGCCTAATTTGCTCTCCCTTTTAATTCTTTTCTTCTTTTCAATTTCTTTTATTTGTTTTTTCTTTCTTTTTCCCTTTTCTTATTCAATTTTTTTTAGATTTTATTAAATACAAGATTAAAATTATCAAGACCTGATTTACTCTAAACTTGAACTAACTAATTTTTAAAAATTAAACAAATCCTAGTTTAGAAAGAAAACCTAAGGAACAATCAAAATTAAAGGTAAAACAATGCGAAGAACTATTTTTTAATTGTTTTTTCTTATTTTTAATGATGTTAATTAATCTAGAATTGGGTCTTAGATGCAAGTATGCTATTTTTTTTTTGTATTTTTCATGTGTTACATCAATTAAAAAAATGCACAAACATGCAAACAATCACAAAAATCATGCAGTTAATTCCCTAAAATTCAAATAAGAAAAGAAAAGTCTTAATTCTAAGAATTATATAGGAATAGTTTAAGCGAGACAAAAATCACGTGCTCACAACTGCCCCTCTTTGCTCGGAGACACGAAAGATTTTTGGGAAAAGATAAATGAGCAACTATGAGAGATTTTTGCCTGCTCGGCACTGCATGAGAAGCATTTTTGAAAACCGTTTGAAAGAACCATGCTTCAAAGGTTGCCTACATATCCTTGGCTATAAAGGAATCAGGTCAGTATAGTTCTGGAAGTTTTGGTAGCTGGAACTACCAGGAACTGTGATTTCACTGTTGTTGTTGCTGCTACTGCTTGTTGACCTCCTTATTACACCAAAAGGAAAATCAAAGCTAAGCTAGCTATGCCTATCAACTAATAGTTACAAGATTCCTATCTATGAATCTCTTGAAGCTTGATCTTGAGTCTTAGCTGATTTTGCTGTGGACTCCGATCTGAATCTTGATGCTCGCAGGTTGTAGCTGTTATTTCTTTCTTCAGCATTGTGTCAAAATGAGATCGGCAGAGCTTATGCCTTCAATCAAATTTTGAGCAATCCGCACCTTTGTTTGTTTTTAGCATTTGAGTTCATTTCTTTATTTTGGATTGAGACTCATTCCATAGGTCATCTCGAACCCCTTGTCAAACCTGCTTAAGACACCAAAACAAACAAACGAACAAAGTTTTTCTGCCCCAATTTTCACTAGGAAAATTTCGTGAGTTAGTTGTGACACATATCTAAATGATCAAATCAGGATTGTGTATCCTTGGGAATGAAGCCAGGTTATGCTGGGAAATGACCGGGTTATTCCAGAAAAGAAGAAGGTCCTCGGCTTATGCCAGGGAGATCCGTGGGTTACGCCGGGATAAGAAGGAAAAAGGCTCCTTGGGTTATGCCAGGGAGATCTAAGGGTTATGCCGAGATGGAAAGAAAAAAGCTCCTTGGGTTATTCCAGGGAGATCCACGGGTTATGCCAGGGAGATCCATGGGTTATGCTGGGATGGGAAGAAAAAAGCTCCTTGGGTTATGCCAGGGAGATCTACGGGTTATGCCGTGATGTAAAGAAAAAAGCTCCTTGGGTTATGCCACGGAGATCCACGGGTTATGCCGGGATGGAAAGAAAAAAACTCTTTGGGTTATGCAAGGGAGATCTACGGGTTATGTCGGGATGGAAAGAAAAAAATATCCTTGGGTTATGCCGGGATGGAAAGAAAAAAGCTCCTCGGGTTATGCCAGGGAGATCTACGGATTATGCCGGGATGGGAAGAAAAAAGCTCCTTGGGTTATGTCAGGGAGATCCACGGGTTATGCCGGGATATCTAGGGAATGTGGCCCTATGCTACCATGATTTTTTCTTTTGGGATTTTCATTTTCACTTCTTTTTCTTCTTTCTTTCTTCTTATTTTCCTTTTTATTTAACAAAACACATGAAAAAATTTGGTGAGAAACTTCCTTTTTGGTCAATTCCCTGTTGCAAAGCTGTTTCAGCGCTTGCGCATTTCTTTTCCCTTTTGGGTTGCACCTGCTTCTTGCATGGTTGCTTTGAATTACACCTATTTTAACTTTCAACAAAGAACAATTTGTTAGATTGAAATAGTGGTTGGTTTTGTGGCCTTGATCATCTCAATTGCTTGATCCCGGCTTAATTTTCGTTAAGGATTTTGCTGCTTGTTGGTCTTGAGGGTGGATCTCTTTTCAAACCGACAGGCCTCAACTTTTAGGACTTCATGATGACTTGCCCGTGTGGGCTCTAGCCTTTCTACTTTATTCTGCTATTAAGACCTTTGTCTTTGACTTTCTTTCCTTTCCAATGTCTTTACTTTGAAAAGATCAACCACCATGGCCAGTCGGGATTGGCCTGACGCAACCGCTGAAGCTGAGTATTTTCTTTGGCTTTTGCCAGGTGAAGACCTATAAAACCAGTCCTGCCACCTTTTCTTTGTAATCCCGGAATCAGAGTTAAACTAAAAGGGATTCAAAGAAGAAGTATACAAAAGGCAAGCATATGAGTTTAAAGAGAGGCGTCCCTTTTGGGGAAAAGAAGGACTTATCTGGGGTGCATGCTGGCTTCAAATGAACATGACATGCTTGTTGGAATGGATGCCCGACCCACACAAACTTTCCAGCTTCTCGTGAACCCATTGATCCATATTTCAAAGCCAGGGAACCTTGCCAGGACTCTTTTAGTGATGAGATGTCTTCTTTTCGGCCGGCAGCACCCTTTGCATGTTTTCGCTAATCGACCTCTCTCATTTGTCTTCTCACCATCGCCCGATAGTGCTCTTTACGAGTTTTCACCAATTGGACTCTCTCATTTTCAAATTCTCTACTCACCGTTGCTTTATGGTGCCCGAGGGTTTTCATCGATAAGACTCTCTCATTTTATTTCTCTCAATTTGGACTTTATCAGATTCCAACCGTGTTGTTCTTCACTTCTCATGCCTTTGCCAATTGATCGGAAGGACTTGAACAAGGCCTTTGGTTAAAAAGGATTTCGGGCGGAATTACAACTTTGGAACCGTTTTGGCGGGCTCATGGCCGAACCATTATATCATCTGCCCCAGTTTCAATTTTTAGGGGAATTGGGATTTTTTTTTTGGTGTGACTGAACCCTAAAGAGAGGTTGCCTATGTATCCTTTCGGAATCAAGTCAAACGTAGTTCAGGAAGATAAATTTTTGTTTTTGTTTTGTTTTTATTTTATTTTCTTTTTCTTTTCTTTTCTTTTCTTTTCTTCTTCTTTTTTCAATGGTACTCCCGGGTTCCAAAGAGGGTGACCAAAGAAGAGTAATCGGCTCAAAGGGTTTACGAAGGATTGATAGTGTTTGGGTAACGGGAAGAAAAGCCTTCATCATCTCAATTACACAAAGGCCGTCACCGCAGGAGGCCTAGACATAGTACCCTTTTTACTGCATCTGCATTGACTGCTGCTTGAGGATCATTTCCTTCGATGTCCCCCGGATAAAATGCTCCTCTTGGCAATATCTTCCAGATTATGTATGGACCCTTGCAATTAGGAGCAAATTTTCCTTTTGCTTCCTGGTGATAGGGAAGAATGCGTCTCAGCACGAGTTGTCCCACTTCAAAATTCCTGAGACGCACTTTATTGTTATAAGCGGGGGCCATTCTTTGTTGGTACAACTGCCCGTGACAAACCGTGGTCATTCGTTTTTCATCAATTAATGATAACTGCTCCAGCCGAGTCTTGACCCACTCACTACCCTCAATTTCTGCTTCAACGAGTATCCGGAGCGAAGGGATTTCTACCTCTGCAGGTATAACGGCTTCAGTTCCATAGACCAACAAGTATGGGGTTGCTCCGACCAATGTACGCACTGTGGTGCGATATCCAAGTAATGAAAAAGGGAACTTCTTATGCCATTGCCTGGAGCTTTGAATCATCTTTCTCAAAATCTTCTTGATGTTCTTATTTGCTGCTTCGATGGCACTGTTGGCTTTAGGCCGATAAGGAGTAGAGTTTCTATGCGTTATCTTGAATTGTTCGCATACCTCTCCCATCAGACGACTATTCAATTTCCCAGCATTGTCGGTGATGATAGTTGCAGGAATGCCAAAGCGGCAAATGAGATTGGATTGCACGAAGTCTACCACAACTTTCTTGGTAACTGCCTTGAGTGTGATGGCCTCAACCCATTTTGTGAAATAATCAATGGCAACCAATATGAATCTATGTCCGTTCGAAGCTTTCGGCTCAATTGGCCCAATGACGTCCATACCCCAGGCAACGAATGGCCAAGGTGCTAACATTGGATGAAGCTCTGTTGGAGGCACATGAATCAAATCATCGTGCACCTGGCATTGATGGCATTTCCGAACAAAGCTGAAGCAGTCCTTCTCCATGGTTATCCAGTAATACCCCGCTCACAGGATTTTCTTTGCCAAAACATACCCATTCATATGAGGTCCGCACACTCCCGCGTGTACTTCATACATAATTCTTCCGGCTTCCTCAGCATCAACACATCTTAGCAAATTGAGATCCGGGGTCCTTTTATACAAGACATCACCGCTTAAGAAGAAACCACTCGCATGCCGTCTAATGGTTCTCTTTTGATCTCCAGTGGCTTGCTCGGGGTATTCTTGTGTTTTCAAAAATCTCTTGATATCATGATACCATGGCTGGGTGTTGGGTTCCGCCTTAACCGCGTTACAATAACTATGCCTTTCTTTGATTTGAATCTCCGAGGATCAATATACGTGTTCCTGGGTAAGGCAACATCGAAGCCAAAGTGGCGAGTGCAACAGCTAGTTTATTATGACACCGAGGGATATACCTGAATTCTATTGACTTGAATCACTTGCCGAGATCCTCCACATGTTGTCCACAGGGAATGATCTTAACATCTCCGGTCTCCCACTCTCCTTGGGCTTATTGGATAATCAAATCAGAATCCCCCATGATCAATAAATCTTCAACATCTTGGTCAATTGCCATATTCATGCCCATGATGCAGGCTTTCATACTCAGCGATATTGTTTGGGTAGAAGAACCAGAGCCTGGCTGTAGCCGGGTAGTGCTGACCAGTGGGTTAGATCAAGATTGCCCCAATTCCTACATCTCTAGCATTTACTGCTCCATCAAAGAACATTTTCCAAGCACGAGTGTCCTAAGAGATTGCTTCTATTGAATTTACCTCCTCATCTGGGAAGTATGTGCTCAACAGTTGGTATTCCTTGTCAACCGGGTTTTCAGCCAAATGATCTGCCAACACCTGGGCTTTCATTGCCGTGCGAGTGACATAGACTATGTCAAATTCAATGAGCAAGATTTGCTATTTTGCTAGTCTCCCAGTGGACATCGGTTTCTGGAATATGTACTTCAAAGGATCCAACCTGGTTATGAGGTAGGTAGTGTGGGCTTGAAGATAATGTCTCAACTTTTGAGCGACCCATGTCAAAGCACAGCACGTTCTCTCCAACAGAGTGTATTTAGCTTCATAACTGGTGAACTTCTTGCTCAAGTAATAGATTGCCTGCTCTTTCTTTCCAGTTACATCGTGCTGCCCGAGGACACAGCCGAAAGAATTTTCCAATACCGTCAGATACAAGAAGAGAATTCTCCTTGGCTCTGGTGGGACCAAGACTGGTGGATTCGACAAATATTCTTTGATCTAATTGAAAGCCTCTTGACATTCAGTTGTCCATTTGATCACTGCATCTTTCTTCAACACTTTGAATATGGGCTCACATGTGGTAGTCAGTTGATCAATGAACCGACTGATATAGTTTAACCTGCCCAATAAGCTCATCACATCCTTCTTAGTTCTCAGAGGAGGTATATCTCGAATAGACTTTATCTTTGTTGGATCTAACTCGATACCTCTCCTGCTGACTATAAAACCCAGAAGTTTGCTTGATGGGACTCCGAAGGCGCATTTAGCCAGATTCAGCTTCAAATCATACTTGCGCAACCGCTTGAAGAATTTCCTCAAATTATGAACGTGATCTTCCTAAGTTCTGGACTTGATGATCATGTCGTCTACATATACTTCTATCTCCTGATGCATCATATAATGGAAGATGGCAGTCATGGCTCTCATATAAGTTGCTCTGGCGTTCTTCAAACCAAACGGCATAAACCGATAATAGTAGGTACCCCAGGGTGTAGTGAAGGCTATTTTCTCTACATCTTCTTCATCCATCAACACCTGATGATATCCTGCATAACAATCCATGAAGGACTGTATTTCATGCTTGGCACAGTTATCAACAAGGATGTGGATGTTAGGCAAAAGGAAATTGTCTTTGGGACTTGCCTTATTCAAATCTTGGTAGTCCACACACACTCGGGTTTTCCCATCTTTCTTTGGCACTGGAACTATGTTGGCCAGCCATGTGGTATATCGGACCACTCGGATTACCCCCGCTTTCAGCTATTTTGTGATTTCTTCTTTGATTTTATCACTGATGTCAGTTTTGAACTTTCTTTGTTTTTGCTGGACCGAAGGGAAATCGGGATAAATTGGCAACTTATGCACCACTAAATCAACACTCAGCCCTGGCATGTCGTCATACGACCAAGCAAACACATCTTTAAACTCAAATAAGAGTTGGATTATTGCATCTCAGGTTTTTTTATCTGTATGAATGCTTATTTTGGTTTTCCGAATTTCCTCAGAAGCTCCCAAGTTAACCGGCTCTGTGTCATTCAAATTTGGCTGAGGTTTGTACTCAAATTATTCCAGTTCTCAATTTATTCACCTAAAAGCCTCTTCTTTATCATATTTCGGTTCTTGGTTCATTATTTCACAATAAGACAACGTGTTTGGATTTGGGCATGAAGTCCGCAAGCATGTCATGCTATTTAAAGCCGCATTATTATAACTAAAAAGAGAAATGAAAAATAAAAATAAAAAGAATCAGGAAAAATAAGGAGAAAAATGAACGATGAAATATTGATTTCATTTCTTGGAATTTGGGAAGATAACATGGTTTACATTGGGAATTTAAAGACAAGAAACTAAAATAAACATCCGAGTTACACCCTGGAATAACTCGGGATGCAGAAAAAGTAGCAGGACAGGTCTCCGGGACTCCCTCCTGATCGGAAATGGCTTAGCCTTCCAATTTTAAAGCTTGGCACTTGGTCCCATGTATAACACCTCAGCGGTGCTAGTGCCCTCTCCTGGCTGAACCATGTGGGTTTCGTAGAGTACTTTTCTCATTGCCCCACATATCTCTTAAATTTCTTCAGCTGTGAAAACCTCATCGTCTTCCTCTTCACTGTACTTAGGTTTGACAAAGGTCTCATACAAATGTGGCAATGGCTGTGGCAAGACCCATCCTTCCTTTTTTCTCTCATCTGCCCATTTTACATCATCTGGGGTAGGGTGGAAACCTATACCGAAGAACTTTTCAGTCGTAGGCAAAAAGTCACCAGCTCAGATATGCCCTGCAGAGACTTTCCAAGTCCTTTTCCGGGGTTGAAACCATGTCTGATCATCTCCTTTGTCACTATGATCGAGGCATTGGACAAGAAAGTTTGAGGGTAAGGGTTTCCTTCCTCATGCTGATCCGCCACCACAACTTCAAATGCTTGATAGACTATGTGCTCACTTCCCTCCCTTGTTTCCAAACATGGGATAGATGGGTCCCGATAAATGGACTACTCGTCTTCTCCATGGACCACAATTTCCTGATCTTCATACTCGAATTTCACTATTTGGTGTAAGGTGGAGGGTACAACTCCTGCAGCATGGATCCAGGGCCTACCCAGAAGAAAATTGTAAGATGTATCCATGTCCAACACCTGGAAAGTCACCTTGAAATCCACCAGGCCTATAGTTAATATCAGATTAATTTCTTCAATGGTATCCCTTTTGATGCCGTCAAAGGCTCTCACACAGACATTACTGGAATGAATCCTTCCAGTCCCGATTTCCATTCTCTGCAGTGTGGAGAGTGGGAAAATGTCAACACCTGAGCCTCCATCCACCATAACTCGCTTGACATAGTAACCTTAACACTTGACAGTCAGATGTAAGGCTTTATTGTGAGCCGCTCCCTCTGGAAGCAAGTCATTTTTACTAAAGGAGATTTGATTGACGACGAATAAACTTTCTGCCATTCTTTCGAGCTGTTTGACTGAAGTTTCAACTGGCACATATGCCTCATTCAAAGTTTTCACTAAGATCTTCTGATGTTTGGAGGATTTCGTCCCCAATGACAGCAACGACACTTGTTCAGGATATTTTCTCAATTGATCTACTATCTCATAATCAGGTATCTTCATTTTCTGGAAGAAAGCCTCTGCTTCCTCAGTACTCACAGGCTTCTTGGATGGAAAGCGCTTTCGCATGGCATTGTTTACCTCCTGTACATTTGAATATTTCTCAACAAAGGTACTTCTCAGAAGCTCTCCCGATATTTCTTTTCCTTTGTATGTAACCACTTTCTGCTGGTAATTCTATGGCACCATGGCATGGTCCGTCATCGGCTTATGTGGTACGCGTCCAATAACCACTAGCTCATTCAGCCGAGGCGATTTAATTGTCCCCCGTACCACATAAGCTCCTTTAGGTACATAAATTTGTGTTCCCTTTTTCACTTCAACTTTCTTTGGAGCGCTCAAAACCAGTGGCTTTTCATGGCGGCCTCGCGGAACATAGAGAATTCCATTTTTAGGAGGCACCGCCTCAGCTTTTGTTTCAGCCTTCTTCTCAGGTTTAGTTTTGACAATTTTTTTCTTCTTTTACCCTTTCTCTTGCTTCGGGGTTACCTTGGGCTTCCATTCTGCATCAGCGATAGCAATTATAGCTTTCAAGGCTGGATCAAACTCCCTGTCTTCACAAATCATCCCGATTACCGACCCGTTGTTGTGAGTGGACAACGAATTGTTGCTCACATTTGGGACTTCCTCATCCCTTAGCACTATCTTTCCCTGTTCTATCAAGTCTTCCATGACTTTTTTCAACGTCCAATAGTTGTTTGTACTATGCCCCTCAGCTCCTAAGTGACAAGCACATCGGACGCCCCGCTAATAGGATGGTGATTCCGGGTTTTGCCTGTTTTAGGGTATTTGTTGCAGCAAATTCATTTGAACAAGCTTCGAGAACAGACTGGAGTAGGGTTCACCGATTGGTGTAAAGTTTGGTCTTCTGGGTGGTTCCCGAGGACGAAAATTATTCTGTGGATTTCGGGGATTATAGTGGTTCTGGTGAGGAGGTTGATTTCTTGGAAATGTAGGTTGATTTCTATTGGCTTGTGGTTGTTGTCGGGCAAAGGGTTAAGCGTTCATGACCGCATAAGGCGGGGGAGCATAAACCATATCAGAATGAGGGTAGTAGTGTTGAGGGGTTCTTTCAGAAAACACAGGTCTAGGAGCCCAGTATCTTCTACCCCCTGATGCCACCATAACCATTTCCTCTTTCTTTTTACCTTTGGCCATTCCTCCAGACCCGTATTGGATGGCTTGGGAGGTTTCTCTGATGGCCGACTGACTCAAAATCCTGCCCGTTTTCAAACCATTCTCTACCATTTCACCAATTTTGATTGCTTCTGCAAAAGGTTTGCCCATGGCCGACATCATGTTTCTGAAGTAATCTGCTTCTTGGGCCTGAAGGAAGACAGTGATCATTTCTACTTCATCCATGGGAGGTTTCACCCTAGATGCCTGTTCACACCATTTAATAGCATATTCTCTGAAGCCTTCTGAGGGTTTCTTCTTCAAATTTGCAAAGGAATTCCAGTCTGGTGCGATGTCGTTGTATTGAAACTGCCTTACAAAATCTCTGGCAAGATCATCCCAAATGTGCCATCGTGAGACGTCTTGGTCCATGTACTATTCTGAGGCAATGCCTACTAAGCTCTCTCCGAAGTAAGCCATCAACGACTTCTTTTCATCCGGCCCCTCGCAGCTGATTACAATACTTTTTCAAGTGAGCGATGGGATCGCCATGCCCATTATACTTTTCGAACTTTGGCGTTTTAAACCCTGAGGGCAAGTGCACATGAGGGAACATGCACAGATCTGTATAAGAGACACTTTTCTGCCCGCTTAAGCCTTGCATATTCTTTAAGCTCTGCTCAAGGCTTCTCATTCTTTTCACCATCTCATCTTGTTCAGGAGCTTTGGAAGTTTTATCTTACCCTGGTGTAAGCTCAAATAGTGGCGGCTAAGAGTAAGTATATGTGGGATATTGAGGAGGATCCGCCTGAAAGACAGGGTTTTGGAAGATGAAAACTGAAGGAACCAAAGCAGGCCTTGGCAGTGAAGGTTGTGTTGTAGCAGAGCTGTAGCAGAGCATGGTGGAGCAGTGAAAATGTTAGGAGCTGCTCCTGATGGGAACACCTGGGGGCGGACCTCAGAAGGTGTTCCTATGAAGTGCGCCGTCATAGTAGGCTATCCCAACGGAGTATTTGGGTGGCTAATGGGGACGTTGGAAGTACCCCCGGATCTAGGAAATAGTTCAGGAAATCCAGGGATGGCACTTGGAGGTTCTCTTCCATTGGTCCAGGCGTCCCACATCTCCATGAGCCGAAAACGTAGTATCCGGTTCTCTTCCGCTGTGGCAGATTCGGAGGCCGGGATCCCTGAGGTGGGGCTGTCTTCAGTAATGAGAACTGGTGGCAGAGTCATTTCAGACGACATCTCTGTACTTCCTTTTGATCTAGTGAAATATCAATATGATGCCAGCTTACCACAATCCAACCACCGTTTCTAAATTCCTAAGCTGGAGATTTGACAACAACAACAGTTAGTTTGAAACAAGTAACACATAGATAACCGCACATTGGGGTATGATGCACCTATACAGTTAAATGAATGTCTACATGTTTGCCACGGTTGCATGCGTCATCCCGGCTTTTTCCTTTGTTTTTCTTTCTTTTCTTTCTCTTTTTGTTTTTCTCTTTTTCTTTTCCCTTTGTTTTTCATTTTTCGCTTTTCCTTTTTCTTTTGCTATGGTTATTCTCTTGTTTTCCTTTTATTTCCTTCCCCGGTATTTCTTTTTTCCTTTTTTTCTTAGGTTTACGTTCGAGTCTTATGGATATTGCCTACGTATCATGACCCCGCATGAATCAGACCAAGCGTAGTTCTTCCAAATAAATGCAAAAATAAGGAAATAATTTTTGGGATTTTTTTCAAATTTTTATTAATAAAACTCCGATTACAAAGATACTAGACTATTTGTTTTTCTTAACAAGGAAAATTACAAAACAGACTCAAAATAACAAAATACAGGCTCGATAACTAGGAATACATCAAAGCTTCAAATCCTGGGGCCCACGGAGCATCATTCGGCATCATCGCGGGCCTGCGTGCAAGACCCTTTTGTAACTGCTCCAAATCTTTCATAACCCGACGAATAAATACCATCATTTTAGCAAAGAAAGTGGTACGACACATTCTTTCGCCGGCTTGACATTTCATGACAATATAATTTGCAATGCCACTGATTCTTTCCCTGATCCGGCCCTTTTCCTAGAGTAGTCGGCTTATCTGCTGGTTGAGAGCCTATAACACCTGGGAGTCGTGGAAGTGATGGTCTTGCAACATCTTTATTTCTTTCTCCATCTCGACGATTAGCCCATAACATTTTTCTCTCTCAGCCTGAAATTCTTTGGCCTGCCGGACTGCCTTATCTTCAAGGGTGTTCATTTTTCTTTTCATATTAGCAATGGTTCCCTCATAATTTCTTTTCATTTTTTGCACAAATTGGATCTTCCTCTGTCTTCTTTGCCCACTGTGCTCAGATTTTTGCCATGTTCCGTTTAGATTTTTCCAATTCTTCTTGGCATTCCAAGACTTGCTTCTTCAGCCCTTTTATCAACCTCTCATCGGACCGGCTTCTTTCTTGATTTTTAGCGGCTATTTTCATTTGTTGGATTTGAGCCTTGAGAGCTTCATTCTCTTGGGTCAGTTTCTTTTTGTCACCTTCGTCGGCTGCGGCTTGCAAGCTATTTTCAAATCGGAGATCCTGAACTTGCTTTTCCAATGCTCCTATTCGGGCCCTGTACTCTTTTTCTTTGGCTAACCAATCCCATTGTACCTGATCCCCATAAGTGAATTGTTGTACATGTGGTCTTTTGGCGGGTCTCTCGGGAATTTGAAATCCTTTGCCAAACTAGACCAAGTATTTGGGGTCCACTTCGCCTCTGGCCTGATCCTGTACTATAGTTTTAGGATCAAGGAATCTGCACTCATTCCATATTTGTTGGATTTTTCCTTTCGAAAATGCAGCTTTTGGACCTAACTCAATGATTTGTCCGCTCAGGTCTTCGTCACCGTGGATGGTTTGGAATCTTCCAAGTTGCCTCAAGACTCGGTAAGGAGCATAGGGTTGGATGCTTTGAATGCCCATCAAAAGAATATAAGGTACTTCTATCGAGCGGGAAGCCATCCAAAAGCCTATTCAACTTTATCTGCAGTCAAAGATCTAAAGCATGACAACCAAGCCTCAGTGCCCTCGGGGAACTCAATACCTGTTACCCGGGTCCCAAACTCCGCAATACAACTTAGCCCGGTTAGACCATAGTTCATATACCCCGTGCGATCACAAAGGTGCTCCTGTATCCATAACTGTAGTAATAGATTGCAACCCTGAAAGAATTTTACACCCTCTCGGCACATGGTCAAAGCTCTATACATTTCTGTCATAATAAGGGGAACCACCATGCTGTTAGACTTCTTTATGGCAACATCCAACATTCCTACAAGGGCAATGTCTATGTGACCATATTCCCGTGGATAGACCACGACTCCCAGAAAAGCCACCATGAAAGCCAACCCTCGCCGGGCCTCCCATTTATCTTTGTTTCCGACATGTGTCAAACCGGTGTTGGGCTCCTCAAAACCTTTAGGGTTTCCATATCGGTGGTATAAGAAATGCAATGTGCAACATCCTTCTGCTAGAGGTTGATCTTGAATGTCCCGACTAATGCTCAACAAGTTCAAGAATCTGTGAAGGGTTATCGGTCTCGGTGCTAATGGGTATCTACTCCTGAGGTTTCCGTTGAGACCCACATATCCCGCAATATTCTCTAGTGTGGGTGTAAGTTTAAAGTCCAAGAACCGAAATACATTACGAGTTAGGTCCCAGAATGGTATCAGTGCCTCAATAATATCTGTTCTTGGTTTGATGTTCAACAATCCAACGAGACCACCCAAAACCTTGACCAAGGTTTCTCTGCTACCTTTCCCCAAGTCATTCCACCACATGTGGAGCTTCAAAGGGATCTCACTCAGGACTGAGAAGGGTTCAATGGTACTTGGATTCATCCTGCACATTTATTTTACAGGGAATTTAATTACTTATTTTGACCTAACAGAAAATTGCTATTTTTGCAAAGTTTTTCTTTATTTAGAAAACCAAGGACTTGATTTTGCAGATACGGCCTTTCAGCACTTCTGGGAGGAAGATTTTAAGGTTGTGCCCGCAAACCCTTTAAAAATGACTCAGGGTGGCTGTTCTTACAAAAATAGCCTTCCGGCGCCCTTTTGGGGTCATTCGGCTTATTTTAACAAGAATGGCATCACCCGACTTATTTATGACAAAAAATTAAAATTTTGACATATTTTTTTGGGTATTTTTGCAAAAGGGAGGTTGGACCCGATGAGGGTTGCCTACGTATCTCACATCCAGTGAGAATCAAACCAGCGTAGTTCGGGCAGATTTGTCAAAATCAAATGTATACTTTTTGAACAGCAATCTTTTCTTTTTTTTTTGCAAATATTATCCTTTCTTCATTTTTTTCAAAAATCCGGCAGCATTTCGGTACTATTTGGGCATTGTTTTTTCAAAACAAGTGGTTACCCTCACTTAGTCCTAACACTGCTATTTTTCTCAATTTTCTCTCATTATATACAAGTCGGTTAATATGCAAAGCCGAGCAAATAAATGCGCAAGTAGCACATAAGATGCATCAGGATGATCTTTTTCATTTCAGGTCACCTGTCCTAGACGGACCCAACCCCTGTGTTGAGTCCCCAAAGTCAAATTCACATGATGCAAACAAACGTTCCTCCTAGGGATCCGACATGAGGCCTTGTTCTTCTAGGTTTAAACCCTAGGTTTGTTGGTCTAGATCTGGCTTACCCGAGTGG